>CM075816.1:11681545-11718369 GCA_037975025.1 Excoecaria agallocha | reverse complement strand
TTCCCTTCTTCAGAGTTTGGAATATGCTTTTAGTGAAGTCACTAAGAATGGTGCTCATGTTCCTGATGGTAATAGGGGTTAGTAGTGTAATGGTCTCAACGTCGGGCTGATCGTGAATAGTATTTTTCGATAGTGAATATTATTTTCGGGTTGAAAATTACACCCGAAAGTGAAAAATATTTTATTGGACCATTGAAAAGTACTAGTCACAGAAGTCCGTGGTTGAAATTTGAAGTGAATTTGAGGTCAAATAGGCCTCCGAAAGCCAAAAAAACGAAAATCAAGAAAATTAGGGTTTAGGATTTTTAAGTGAATTTTGGATCGTTTTGGTTATTAAAAATAGAAAATAAAGTATAAAAATTATCAAAAATTACATATTTGCCTAAACTAATATGTAGATTATTTTGGTATCAAAAAGTGAATTTTTTTGG
Organism: Excoecaria agallocha; assembly: GCA_037975025.1. Lineage (NCBI taxonomy): Eukaryota > Viridiplantae > Streptophyta > Magnoliopsida > Malpighiales > Euphorbiaceae > Excoecaria > Excoecaria agallocha. Next base: position 11,717,938 of record CM075816.1, on the reverse strand, counting down.
TAACACCGGTATTTTTAAATCGGATCGATAAAATTGAATCGGACCCGAAATAAACTCTAATTGGGCTAAAATTTTAAGTATAGCCTATTTTTAATGTGATATGAATAATGGAATCAATTTTAAAGAGAATTGAAGCTGAAAAGTGGTAGAAATTAATTAGAACCAATTATCGGGTATTTATTAGGCTTAAACAATTAAATTGTTCAAGCCCAAATTAAGCCCAATAAAAGGCCCAATTTAAAGACCTATATAAGTCCTTCCGGCTCAGAAAGAGGATGATCGATTGAAAACTATTATGGGAAAGGTAAAGAATGGCAATGAAGGAGACTATTCTCTAAATGAAGATGGAAGCCTTTACTACAAGAAAAAACTTTGTGTTCCAGATCAGGAAGAACTGAAGAAGAACATCCTTATAGAAGCACATCATAGTAGTTATGCTATGCATCCTGGAGGTAACAAGATGTACCAAGATTTGAAATCCTATTATTGGTGGCCAGGAATGAAGCGGGATGTGACAGAATTTGTGAGCAAATGCTTAATATGTCAGCAAGTAAAGGCTGAACATCAGGTCCCTTCTGGATTACTCCATCCTATTCTGATATCGGAGTGGAAATGGGATAGAGTTACTATGGATTTTGTTACAGGACTACCTATCACTTAAAAGAAACATGATGCTATTTGGGTGATTATTGATCGACTCACCAAATCTGCTCATTTCTTGCCAGTCCGGATGGATTATCCTTTGACCAATTGGCAGAAATCTATATTAATGAGATAGTGAGACTTCATGGAGTACCGTCATCTATCATTTCAGAAAGGGATCCCAGGTTTACCTCTCATTTCTGGAAGAGTCTACAAAAAGCTTTGGGTACGAGACTCCACTTCAGTATAGCTTTCCACCTCCAGTTAGATGGTCAGTCAGAGAGGGTAATTCAAACTCTGGAGGATATGCTGCAATGCTGTGTATTAGAGTTCGGTAGTAGCTAGGAAAAATATCTGCCTCTTACCGAATTTGCCTACAACAATAGTTACCAATCCAGTATAAAGATGGCTCCTTTTGAGGCTTTATATGGAAGAAAATGCAAGACTCCTCTATGTTGGACAGAGTTGAATGAAAAGAAATTAATCGGGTCAGATTTGATTCGTGATTCAGAAGAAAAGGTACGAATTGTCAAAGGCCAATTGAAAGAAGCCATGGACCGACAGAAATCTTATGTAGATTTAAAGAGAAAAGACATTGAGTTTCAGGTCGGAGATAAAGTTTTCCTGAAAGTATCTCCATGGTAGAAAATCTTGAGATTTGGCAAGAAAGGGAAGTTAAGTCCAAGGTTTATTGGTCCCTATGAGGTACTTCAGCGAGTAGGTCCAGTAGCTTATCGATTGAAGCTACCTTCGGAGCTAGAAAAGATTCACGATGTGTTCCATGTATCCATGCTCAGGAGGTATAGATCTGACCCTAGCCATGTCATTACACCAGCAGATATTCAAGTACAGTCTGATATGACTTATGAAGAAAAATCGGTGAAGATCCTAGCTAGGGAGATTAAACAGCTAAGAAACAAGCAGGTCCCATTAGTGAAGGTCTTATGGCACCATCACAATGTGGAAGAAGCTACTTGGAAATCGGAAGCGACCATGAGACAACAATATCCTCTGCTTTTCGAATCAGGTAAATTTCGAGGATGAAATTTATTTTAGTAGGGGAGAATTGTAATGGCCTCAACGTCGGACTGATTGTGAATAGTACTTTTCGACAGTGAATAGTATCTCCGGGTTGAAAATGACACCCGAAAGTAAAAAATATTTTATTGGACTATTAGAAAGTACTAATCATGGGTAGTCTAAGGTTAAAATTTGAAGTGAATTTGAGGTCAAATAGGCCTCCGAAGGCAAAAAAAAAATGAAAACCGAGAAAATTAAGATTTAGGATTTTTAATTTAATTTTTGATCTTTTTAGCTACTAAAAATATCAAATGAAGTCTAAAAATTTTCAAAAATTACATATATGCTTAAAATAATGTATAGAATATTTTGGTAACAAAAAGTGAATTTTTCGGCCACACTGGTATTTTTGAAACGAATCGATTCAATTTAATCAGACCGATAAAATTGAATCAAACCCGAAATGAACTCCGATTGGACTGAAATTTTAGGTATAACCTATTTTTAATGTGATATGAATAATGAAATTAAATTTGAGGAGAATTTAAGTTGGAAAGTGGGAGAAATAAATTAGGGCTAATTATCAGGTAATTAATGGGCCTAAACAATTAAATTGTTCAAGCCCACTTAAAACCCAACCCAAGGCCCAATTTGGAGAGATATATAAGCCCTTCCTCTCTAAAAATCTCAAGCAGCAACTCATTCCTTCTTCATCTCCTTGGAGTGGCCGAAATACTCCTTCACCAATTTCCTCTCTTTTTCTTTTAATTCTTCATCAATTCTCACCAAATCAAAGACTACTAAAGTCATTTCAGCCTCTCTATATTACCTTCATAAACTCTAATCCTTGATTCAAGGAAGGGAATCAAGAGAAATCAAGGGTTAAAGTTTAGGTGTCAAAGTTAGGTATGTGAAATTAGTAATTTTTAATTGGTTTTTAGGTGCTTACTACTAGTTTTAGGTGCCTAGAGTTCATTTTTGCTGTTAAATTTAGCATTTGAGGTCAAAATAATTGAGTTATATTTGATGGAAATTTTGGTTTGTGAAGGAATCCAAGAAGAGAAGCAAATTTCTCAAGCTAAAGGAAAGAGAAAGGAAGTCTAGGAAAGGCTAATCCATAGAAAAAGGTGTGTGGCTAATTAATCCTTTTATTTCCCTATTAAATTAGTGAATTTCCTTTAGGTTTCTTAAGAAAAAATTTATGTAATGGGATATAATTGAAAGTAATGTTATATTCATGCATTTAGGAGTTATATATGCCTATTAGAGACTTTAAATGAAGTTAAAACCAATGATATGATAGACATGTAGTATAGGCAGAATGAAGAATTCATAAGGAACTAATGTAAATTTGAGTGTTTTTCATGATTTTAGGCTTTCTAATGTTAATATTAATGTAAATAAATAGTTATGAATTTTTAGAGAATTTATGGAAATTAAATGAATATTTTCGGAATAAATATTAATTAGGTATTAGTTGAAAAATGTGAAATGTGAATGAATTATGGCATAATTTGTTGATTACATGGTAAACTATTGTGAAATGTTTCGTAGTATGTGTAAATAAGATTGACTGTAATTATAAAGTATTGATACTGTATTGACAAGGAATGAAAAGTAAGAAAAAGAATGAAAAAGTAGCTAATAAAAGGAAAATTAAGAAAATATGTGCCCTTAGAAAGAGGCAGGCAGTAAAACCTAGTTTAGGATATAATTGGCTGGCCATAGGGGTACATATACCGCGGTGCAAGTCATGGCGACTTACTTTACTATGGTTGGATCACTGATCTCCATAGTATATTTATCATACGTACTGTCATATGTTCATATGTTATATGAGGAATGATTTTGGAGGTTATTTCTTCTTCTGTTGTGGTCCTGCGAGGTCCATGTTCTGCATATCCGGTCTGAGAGTTTTCTGTCGGGTCTGTACTAGGGACATATTGATAAGAAAATATTAAAAGTGTAAAAGAGAAGCTAAAATGAAAGTTTATTATGAAAAAGGACTAAAATGAAAATGATTTAGAAGTTTAGGGGTAAAATGGTAATTTTTTTTAAAGGTGAAATTAATTGATAAAAGTAATAAGGGAAATAAGTAATAAGGGTAAAATGGTAATTCGGTCAATTAATTGGATAAAAAGTCAACCTTATAAAGTTAAAGGACTAAAACATAATTTTACATGAAAAAGGTTGAAATAAGAATTAATCAGTAATTTATAAGCTAAGTAATAAGATAAGATAAGAAAATAAGGAATAAAAGGGCAAACTAGTAATTAATAGTATAAAAAAGGTATTTTTGAAATAAAAGAGAAGTTCAAGGACTAAATTGAGAATATAAGAAAGTTATAAGTTAAATGAGAAGTTAGTCGTCCATAAAATAAAAATAAATCATTTAAACCAAAATTATTAAAAATATTTATATATTAGGGAAATGCTATGATTTTTAGTCACCACTGGGCATGTTTAATGCTCAGCACGTAAGATTTACTGCGTGCAGGTACAGATAGGTTGGAGCTTGGGTACACAGCAGGAAAATTGGAGCTGAAGAGTTAAAAGGATATTTTTGTGTGGCATGCATATATATACACTTATTATGTTTTGTTTTGTAAGGATAATATTGTAGCAATGATCGTACTGTGTATTATGTATATTAGTATATGGATGAGGAATTGCAGAAAATGGATGGAATGTATGTGTTACTTGATAGCATTTGTGGGTTATTATGATTGGATTGAAACTGTTGTGCCTCTGAGAGGCTGTGTAAATGTCTGCTTTTCAGGGGGCTAGTTAAGAATATAGCCGTTATATTGCCAAAATTTTATTAAATGCATAGTGATTTTCGGACAGTTATAGGCTAATGATTAATGAAAGTTATATATGCATGAAGGCTATTAAGTTAAAGGAATTAAGTGTAAAAAAAAATTCCGACTTATTGCCTGTCCGATAAGACTGTTACAGTAAGGGTGTTACATTTATGGTACGTGATCATGTTCTGTTGTCATCTTTATCATGTGGTAACTATTGCTTTTGAATTAACTCAATGTTGCATTATAACAATGAATCTACAGGTATATAGGGGTGGGATTGATGCATATTCTATGTTATGGTCTATTTACTGCAATAATTAAGCTGAAACATACTTGGTTGTCAAGATCATTCCCAGCATCCTATCAGGGTTTTAATTGAGGAGATATTTTTCCAAGACATAGTTACCATTGGCATTGACAATTTTTGAATCATCCGATTATTGTTTTCAATTATACACTTAATGCCAGCTGTATCTTGATCATATCAGCCAACTGTGCATTGCTCATCAATCCTGAACTTCGTTGCTATGGAATTTTATGTTTTGAGAATTACTTGTTGTAACTTACATGTTTCGAGCTTATGGTTGAGTTATTATGTTCAGGTATTCGACTGGATTAGGAGTCACTGGTGGAAGTGCATTGATTCATGAATTCTATTCTAGAGAAGTTCCCAATCCTATTCATTTAACTGTGGATACAGGATTTACTAATGGACAGGGTACAATTAAAGCTTATGTTTTAGTGAATTTATCCCTTGGAGACCGTCAGCTTGCTGTACAGTTCCAAGAAATTCCTCTTGATCTTTGTATGGTAGAGGCTGAGCAAGTTGGATGTATGTACCTCTCTTTTTACTTTTAATATTTTTTGGATTGAAGTTCATTCATGTATTTTTAACAGGAAAAAAATTAGATTATCTTTCATTTTGTTTCTTGTCATATAGGGTCAATCTTTTATTTAAAAGTAATATTCTAATCTAACAGTTAATGAACTTAAAATTGATTAAGATCAAATTGTATCTTAGAGAATTTGAAACTTAGTAAAGTTTTAGACTCGTCAAGGAGGAGGAAAAACAATGGTTAACAGTATATCCATTCAAATGCTATACTTGTCAAGCATAACAAAGACGCAGCTTAGTTTAGCAGAAAAGATGAACACAACTGCTTAGATCCTCTAATTTAAAATTCATCAGTTGAATTTACAGGACAAAACAATCTAAATTCGAATGCTATAGCTATTAGGAGTTGACCAGAAAGCTTGAAGAATAAAACCAGTTATTCAACTAGAGGGCTGGCTTGTACTGAATTTTGAGTAGATAGATTGTGCATAATTTTATTTAAAGATTTGATTTTGTAATGGTTCGGTCACTGAAAATTATTTACTTGGGAAAATTAAGGAGAAATATCGTGTTTTTTTTGGCTCACCATTGTAAGAATATATGCTGCTATATTTTCCATTTTATTTTTTCTGAGTGAGGATTAAAATTTTAAAATGCAGCAAAAGAAAAAATTGAATTATGCTGGCGACGGATTTGCGACAGAAAATCTATCGCTAATATGTAATAGATATAATTTAAGAAATTATTAGCGACCATATTAGCGATAAATATTCGTTGCTAACTTTTACAGTAAATTTATAATTAGCAACGAAAAAAGTAGTTGCTAAATATTATTATTATAATTCGACGACTAATTATGAATATAAATTAGCGACGAAAAAAATTGGCGATGAAATTTATCGTCGCTAAATTAGCGACTGATTTTGAATTTCATCGCTAATATATTCACAACTAGGCTTTTAGCGACTGTTCGTCGCGATGTCGCTAATTTATTTTAGCGACAAAAATATGATAATTAGCGACTAAAATTTTCGTCGCTAATTAGCAGTTTTTTTATAGTGGACACTTATTGTTGAACTCATGACCACAAAGTTTGATGGGTCAAAAAGTATTTAGCAATATGTCTTTGATATGACTAATATCATAAAAAGAATTAAGACACTGGGTATGACTGTGAAAGACTTTTTCATAGTGTAGTTTATCGTGAACTCACTACTGAATATGGACCATTCCACATTAATTATAACACATTAAAGGATAAATGGAATATTAATGAAATGTCCAGTAAGCTTATTCAGGAGGAAGCAATGTCAAAGAAATAAGGAGTTCATTGCATTAACCTAATGGGTCAATGAGCTACAAAGGAACTCAAACCAAAGGCCGAGAATTTTAAAAAGAAAGAACTTGCTAAAGTTCCACAAGCTGCTTATGGTGAAGGGAAGGGACAAAAATTAGATAAATGCCATTTCTACAAGAAAAAAGGGAATTATTAGAAAGATTGTATAAAATCTAAGGCTTGCTTTGAAAAAAAAAAGGTATACATTATGTTTTTGTATGCTTTGAATCAAACTTATATGAAAGTATCTTCTAATACTTGGTGGTTTAATTTTGGTGCCACTACTCATGTTTCTAATATTATATAGGGATTCATTACAATTAAAACCATAAGTCCAACTGGAAACTTTTTATTTACGGGAAATCGAATAAAGGCCCCAATTGAGGGTGTAAGAACTTACAGGATGACATTAGATGTCAAAAGGTCTATAAATGTGGTGTGTATTATTTCAAAAAGCTAACTAATTCTTATAGCTCCTTTCTTGCTATGTTTGGTTTGCTTGCTCTTAATGCATTCTACACATAAGCCAAAATCAATAAAATTTAGATTCTATAGAACCTCATTCTTACTAATCTTTCTAACCTTTCTTTAGATATATGACCCAATTGTTTATGCCACCAGTAAGCAGAATGTCCATTCGTAAAATCATCTATTTGCTGCATGAAAAACCTCGAGCTGTAAATGCCCTTGAGGTGTTTGTAAAGAAGTTTGAAAGGCAATTAGATCGAAAATTAAAATTATAAGATCTAATAAAGGTGGTAAGTATTATGAAAAGTATGAAAAATCTGTATAATGTCCCGATCCATTTGCCAAGTTCCTTAAAAGTCATGGGATGACATGCCCCAAAGCCATGCTCGATTCCAGGTTTGTTCTCGGATACCCACTTTTAGGATCCAACACCGGATAAAGCTCATAATAACTCAAAACAGTGGCCACTTCACAATAAAAAAGGGTTAAGGCCCAAATTACTGTTGATGGTTAACTTTTGAAGGCATCTACTAATGGCCTCAAAGAGGCAAGTGTCATGGAGTCGCTACCTAACAAGACGTTGAAAAATAAATCTCCACCTTTTTGATGTCCAAATAAAGATTGGTATTTATGACATCACTCTTACTTGGTACCTTGCTTATTTGTTGTTTTATAATTAGATTTTAAGCATTAATCCACTCTTCTCTCTCACACGATGCATTTGTAATAAAATTAAATAAACATCCCAATCAAATAAAGAAAGTGGTAAATAAGTGATAGTCAAGATAAATCCTACTTAAATTATTGCAAAGGCCAATCATCTGACAAAGAAATAAACTATATACATAAATCGAGGTATTCATTTAGATTAGAAACATTGGTTCCCTCATACACGTTTTACAAAAAAAAAATCTTTTATTCTTTATGTGATTTTTGGGTTGAAAAATTGGATATTGGTCCATATTTTAAGGAAAATTTTCAATTAATTACTAGAAATGATTTTAAGTGTCTTTTTCGTTTAAGCATGTAGAAAATCCCTTTTTTTACTATCTATTACATCCAAAAAAATGCATCCAAAATAAATATAATCAAGCTAAATGAAGCAAAATAATAAATAAAATGATAAAGAAAGCAAAATAAACAGAGAGGAAAAAGAACCAATTGGGACATGACTCCCAATGCATGATCGTCTCGCGGGATTCTCTAAAGACACATCGGATCAATTACTCACACAAAACCACAAAAACTGATAAATTAGCATTGCAAGAGAATATATAGTAAAAGAGAAAATTAACATAAAATATAGGAAGATATCATAAAATTAAACTTGCATACAGAAGCAAAATATATGTAGAAGGACACAAAAAATGAATTAACACACCAAATATTGATAAAATAAAACAAAGAACGGTAAAAGGACACAAAACATATTAAAATAAGCATAAAATTAGCCATTGAAGCCTATAACCAAAGGAGGGAAGGGACAAGAAGATATCACTGCGATGTGCCATCTGTCGTGCTGATAGATGACTGTCTGTGATGGTTTCTTTCTATCTATCATGTGAGGGACAGATATAGAAAAACTAAAAATCAACACAAAGCTTACCAAAACCTCAAACCAACCTTAGTTATATGAATAAATGGATCTAAAGCATACCAAACCTAAAATTCTATCCTTAAATCATGTTTCAACTAATAATAATAAAATTAACATCTAAAACAACATCTAAAAACAAGGTTCAAATCATACATTTATGGAGAAAATCATGCCAAAACAATATTCTATCATACATACAGATTCATACTAACGCGACATTCAACTAAATATGTAGATCTAAATAAATAACACATAAGGATACATTTATTTTTATATTAAACAGTATGTATAAATATGATAAATCTAGAAAAGCCTATAATATTACTCTGAGGAGATATTTTGGCGCTGTAGGCCTTAAAGTCTATATCTCTGCTCCGACCTTGGCTTTTGTGTTCAAGAAAATAAAATGATTTTGTGTCTATTTTTGTTGGATCAAAAGAGTGTCTAGAACTTTTTCCCTAGAGAGAGAATAATTGATATCTTCTTTTTCACGAACCTATTCTCTTTTTTTTTTCAAGAATGATCCCCTTAAAAACCCTAATTTTCTTATGTTTTACACCTAGGGAGGAGTTAGAAGGATTAATCCCTCAAAATCCAGACTAAATCCCCCCCAAAAAATCCTATCTTTCCATTTTTGAAAATAAAAAATGTGAAAAATCTGGAAATGCAACCACAGACGATAGTTTCTAAGGACAGGCGGCTATCCCTCAAATGAAAGTTTTGAATTTATAAAATGTCCCTGATCTGACCTGGATAGGAGAAAAGTGGCTACAAACAACTGTTAGTCATGATAAAGGGCCAAACTCAAGGATTTTACTATTTTTTTGTTAAAATCATAAAAAAAACTTGAAAAATCATAAAATTTTCATGAAAAATGTGAAAAATTCAGATCGAATCTTTGAGATCTGTATTCTTTATCAGAAGTAGACTTGTTTCCTCATCATCAGGTAACCCTGATTTAGGATGTGTCTAGTTACGATGTCTACATATGTGCACCATATATTATACTAAACACATTGCAACAAAATGGTGTGGCAGAAATGCAAAATAAAATATTAATGGATATGGTTAGGAGTATGATAAGTAATTTCTTATCACCCAAAAGTTTATAGATGTATACGCTTGGAACTACTATGTATATGTTAAACAAAGTTTCTAGTAAGGCAATTCCTAAAACTCTTTCCAAGTTATGGACAAGAAGCAAACCTAGTTTAAGATACCTGCATGTTTGGGGTTATCCAGTAGAAACACAAATTTATAATCTACCTAAAAGAAAACTGGATTTTTGAATAATTGTTGGTTACTTTATTGGTTAATTTCCTAAAGAAATCCAAAGGATACAAGTATTATTGTCCAAACCATAATTCTAGAATTTTTGAAACAATCAACTCCAATTTTTTAGAGAATGGTGAGATTAAAGGGTGTTGAAAATCAAGTTATGGATATTAATAAAATAAAGATTAATATTCCATTATCCATAAATGTTCTTAAACCTACAACCATAACAAACATTATTATTGTTTTGAAAGATCAAAATAATCAGGACTAATATTTGGATAATTAAGAAACACCTCACGAAGAACCTAACTTACCACTAGCTCATGCAAATGAACTAGTTGGTATAGCTTAAAATAAACCTACAATGTTAAAAGATCAATTATTTCTAATGATTATGTGATTTATTTGCAAGAGTCAAATTTTGATTGTGGCATTGATAATGATCCTATTTTGATTTCACAAGCTGTAGGTAGTGATAAGTTTAAAAAATGAATTGATGATATGAAAGAAAAGTTGAAATCAATGGCTTAAAATAATGTTTAAGATTTTATAGACTTGCCAGAAGGTTCTAAATGAATTGGTTGTAAATGGGTCTTTAAAACCAAATGTGAATCGAATGGCAATGTTGAAAGACATAAAGTTAGACTTGTTGCCAAATGTTATACTAAAAAATATGGCATTGATTATAAGGAGACTTTTCACCTATCTCAAAGATAGATTCATTAAGAATAATTTTAGCATTAGTGACTCAATTTGGATTTAAAGCTATATTAGATGGACATGAAAACAATCTTTTTGAATGAGGTTCTTGATGAGCAAGTTTATATAGATCAATCTAAAGGTTTTTCCATTGAATTCAATAGATCCATTGTCACAAAAAGGTCAAACACAGCTCATGCAAACAACAAATGCATAAAAAACAAAAAATCAAAAACCAAATTTGAGGCAAATTAAAAGTCTCACAACCAACCTAGAACATTTACTAGGTCAAACAATTCATGCATGCATTTTAGTATGCATATAACCTACACTCATGGTGGGGGAAGCTTTACAAAAGAAACTAGAATTCAAGAATTTGCACACGAGGCAACTAAATTGATCCAAATAAAAGGAAATGTCAATATTAGATGTTGTATGGATAGGATAATAATTGGCATTATATTGGATCCATATATAAATCCAAAATGAAGTAAACATAGGAGAAATATGATCCTAAATAGATTACAGTAACAATGGCATGCATGATGCCTTCTAGAATATAAAACAAAACACAATACACTTCCAGCACAGTTAATATTTATACCTGAGCGAACAAAGTGTCCCAAACATAACAAACTCCATTGGAATTTCCGACAAAGAGAAGTATTCCTGATATAGAATGCCTTTTATCCTTCTAAAATTTAATCAAGACCTTACATTAATAACTAATATTTTATTTATGAAAGTAACTTTCCCTTGTTAATATTTAGAGTTCCAGATAATCAAAATGATAGATATATATTTATCTATAAATAACTACATTTAAAATTAACCCAACTTGACTTTCATTTACGCACTCCATACATCTTGATGAATAAAAAGAGTAAGCAGTTGAGATAAAGATAAGCAATCACAACTGTAAAGGGGCGAGCTCCAGAGCCTGGGCTTTATTTCTAACTCATCCTTTTTGAGTATGCTACTTTTGGTCCATATCTTTGTACTCTTTCTTAATCCAATACATGCCAACTTTTTTTCTATTTTAATTCCAAACTTTTGTTGCTCCCTAAGCATGTATACCCCATCAAATACAAAACTCACACCTAATTTCCTACCCTAGACACAACAATAATCTCATTCTGAGACCAAAGTATGGCACGCCTTATGCTTAATTTTCTCTAACAAGAAATGCATGTCCACAATTGAACAAATTACATGCTAAGTAATCACAAATTCAAGAAGCTCAACTTGAAATGTAACTATCTTGAATAATTTTAAATTTGCTACAATAAAGTTTAAAAGTAGACATCATATGGCCAACAGGATAAGAAGAAATCCACATGATTTTACATTTAAAAAGGGAGGTGAAATAAAAAAAAAGTTGTCCATTTATATATAACCAACAAAACCCACCATCATTAGTTGAACAACACAATAGTAGAGTTTTGTTCCATATAGTTAGTCATTAAATAAAATAGTTTCTTCTCTCACGTTTTCAACTCCCTTCATAGATTAGTGCATATGAATATGCATTCAGGTACCAAATAATTGTGTAGCTCCTTATTACATTAGCAACCAAACAATGTGTATGCTCAATAACTTATTTAAATATTCTGCCATAAAGTTAACAAACAATTCAATTCAAATAAAATTACCTGCAACCTCAAATGAAGTCTTAGCATTCATCTAAGTAACTGGAGATTTTGTTATGATAAATGTCTAATAAAAAATGAATTAGAATATTGGGTAACTTATTTGTAGGGGAACATAAAAAGAGAATTCCTTATAATGTTTTACACTAGTAGATCAAACAAAACCTTGCATACAATCTAGCAGAGAGAATAAAAAATAAGGATAAGAAAACACCAACCAAGACCTTTTCCAGGCATTAATTACTCAAAAAAGAAAAAAATAATAAAAAAAATAGTAACCTTTTTTTTATGTGAACTACTTCACATAATCCATGGAACAAATCTTCCTTTTTTTTAAAGCTGCAAATCTTATTTTTTTATAAACCAAGAATATTATTCATATCAAGGAGAGTACAAATAAGGAAAAATCCACATGTTCCTATAATTATTGCAGACCCTGGTAAAAACAACCATCCCTGGCAAAAAAATAAAGTAATAGAGTTTTAAGCCGAACCATCCACTAGACCAAAGAAGAGAACTAGTAACATGAAGAGAACCAGAACATAGAAAAAACCAACAAACCCATAAAGACAAAGCAATAGGCAAAACAATAGGAGTTGTGACCAAAGAAAACTTTCCATCATTAGATACACAAAGCAATCCTTGACCATAAGAAACCAATTCGCAGTAGGAAACAAGGGTGCCCTTATTTAGCAGAAAAACCATCGTAAATATAACCCCTTATAAAAAAATCAAGAGGAAAACCTAGGAGACAAAGCTAAAATCATGAAGATTAAAGGACCGACCAATAGTCACTTGCTAAATAAACTCCTAATCCAATGAAAAGAAACACACCAGAAATCTGAGAATGACTACTAAAACCATAAGCCAAGTTGCCGAAACCCAAAAGTCAGAATAATTATGCAAAAAAGGTTTACAAACTCTACAACACACAAAAGCAAGACTAGAAGAACAAGAAAATACAAGGAGAAAAATTAAGCCTCACTCAAATGCCAAGAAACGAACCTTTGTTTTATGAATAATTTTTTTTTTGTTGAGCAATAGAGATTTATTTGAAATAGTAGAGTTCTGAAATAGTTACAAGATAGACCCAAGGACATAACACAAAAGAATAAACCCTAACTAAGAAACGAAACATCATTAGCAAACAAACCAGAAAAGCACTAAAAAAAGGTTAACCAGTTAAAGTCTGCAAATTAAAACTACGAAATGAAATTCAAACCTCAAACCTTACACAAAATTCTTGTAATTGCTTCACTCTAATTTGTGTATAATTGGAATCATGAACCCAAATCTAGCCCTTCTTTTCCTAGTGAGAAACATCTTCCCAGCAGCTGTCGATGGTGGAGCATATTGTCTCGGAGCTATCGATGGTGGAGCAAGTTAGATCAGAGCTGTCGAGAGTGAAGCAAGTTGTATTGGAGCTATCTAAATCAAGTAAAACCCATTTGTTAGGGTAGAGAAAGTTTTGTTAGAAAAAGAAAAAAAACAAGTAAATGAACAAATGGGTTTTGTGAAGAAGAGAGAGTTTTTCCTTTTACTTTTTTAAGAGCATCGTGGTTTGTCCTGCTCGAATTTTGTTACTTTAAGGACTAGAAATTAATAACTTTTAGGACCAATTTCTATTCCCTACCAAATAATATAAACTAAATTGGAAATTAATGACCATATAAAAAACAAGTCCTTATTGGCATTGTGACACACGCTGGAGTTGACCGGTGTCTAGCAAGTGTACTAGATCGGCTAGTAATACAGGAAAATATAGATTAAAACCCTAAATATCGTACTCAAGGGAACATGAATTGCTAAGAATAATATCTATGTATGAATTAAATTAATCCGAGATTATTTTCCAAATGTTTTTGATTTAAAAGCAAAAATTAAACAAAATAAACAATGAAACAAAACAAACGCTAAGAATAAATTAACATGAATTAAAAACAAAACAATAATTAAAATTCTCTCGCTAAAGAAACTATCCACCTTAACTTTTATTGTAATGACTTAAATTCAAAGGAACACCAGTGATTATGAAGAATTCAGATAAATAAAATCAGATAACTTTACTCAAGATTATCATTCCAAGCATTAAAATTTCCTTATTCAGAACAATTCAACACTTAGCATAAAAGTCTGAATTAATCCTTTTAGATGTCTATTAAAGCCTTTTTCAAGAGATTTAACTTTCACCTATTCTTAGTTCTTCCTCTCTTAGTATTAACCAATAAAATTAACACATAATTATCTCATATTTTAGATAATAATCATGCATAAATATTAAAGAGTTAACCCAAGAACATGCAAATCATTAACTATGTCAAAACCAATTTTTAGTTATTTATTCAATAAACCAACAATCATCTCAATACAATCAAAGATAAGAATATGCTTAAAACCAAGAAATAATCAACCAATATTGAAATTAAGCTCAAAATAGAGTCATAACAATGAAAATATAAGATTTCAAGAATCCATTAGCAAAAGAAGAAAAACTACTTTCTAAACATATTTAAAAACTAAAACAAAGTTGAAAAGAAAAATAAAAATAGAAAAACAACGTAAAATAAACTAAGCTTAGTTCTAAGATTGGATTTTTTCCTCTTTCTCTTGTGTTTCAAACTGCTATTTATAGGCCAAAGAAGTCATGGATCCCTTCTTAAACTCCAAAATCAAATAGGAAGCAAACTTTGCCCAAAACAGAAAGTTCGAGAAAATCCTTCGCGAAGTGGGAGTCTTCAGCACATGGCCACGTGTCCCTCTAGGTGTTCTTCACACGTGGTCACATGTGGTCTTCCTTTGTTCCACACGTGGTCATTTGTCTTCTTTTGGCTTTCATCAATTGTCTTTCACGTGGCCATGGGTCTCTTAGCTTCAACCTTCACATGGCCACGTGTTTGTCTTCTGGACTTCACTATAATATCTTAACATGAATTTTCCAATTTTACAATTTTGGCTCAAATCTTCTTGTCTTTTTACAATTAAGTCCTTTTTCTTGCAAATTAACCCTAAAAAACACCAAAATTTACGATTAACTCCAAAAACATAAAATTAACCAATTAAACTCAAATCTAACTTAATTAACACAAAATTAACCTAATTAAACACCTAAAAACATACTACAAACACTATATAAATCACCATTATCAAGAGCCGTGCTCATAATTCGAGTTTGCTCTCAGAGGCCCACTTTTAAGTTCCAAAATTAGGAGAGGCTCGCTTAACTTATAGATTGGTTACTTCACAATAAAAAGGATCAAGCCCTAATTATTGTTGATAGTAAACCCACAAAAGCATCTACTAATGGGCCCAAAAGAGATAGGTGTCATGTAGTCGCCACCCAATAGAATGTCAAAAAATAAATCTTGACCTTTTGATGTCCAAATAGAGATTGATACTCGGAACATCACTCTTATTAAGCATCTTGGTTAGGTGTTTATATTATAATTGAGTTTTATACTTAATCCCCTATCCTCTCTCACACAATGCAAAAGCGTAGAATTAAATATCTCATTCACATGAATAAAATGGTAAAAAAAACCACAAAGTAAACCTACTTAGTTATTACATAAGCAAATCATTCCATAACAAAATAATATACATACATAAATTGGGGTATTCATTTTGTATTAGGAACATTGGTTCTCTAATGCATATTTTGCAAAAATCTTAGTTTTATCTGGTGTATGGATTTAAGCTAAAAATTGGACATTGGCCTAAAACTATTACATCCCTAAAATAATAATACAACAAAAAAATACCAAAAAAACAAATAAACAAGTGCAAAAAAATAAAATAAATAATAGCTAAATAAACCAAAGTGATAAATAAGAGAAAAATAAAAAGTAATTAACTGAGATAACCGAATGTGCTGAGGATGGTGACCAACTTGGAAGCATGATTTTCCATGCAAAAAACCACACAAAACACTCTAAAGGCAAAGATATTTACATACTTGAAAAATCACACAAAAAGCAAACGAATTAGTATTAATAAATAAACATAATAAAATCATTACAAATTTAATTGTACAAGCAGAATGTAATTGAGCATAGAATCATGTCATACAGGATAAAAAAAACACATCAAATAATGTACAAATACCGTAGAAATTAAATAAATAGCATAAAGTCACCTAATAATCATTAAATACATTGAAAATATCCCAAAATACAACCACGGATGCCTAAAATCAAGCGAGGGATAGCCACAACAAAGAGAGAGATGGGACGAGGAGATGAGCAAGAGATGTCCCGTCTATCAAATGACAGACGGCCATCCATTGAGTTGTCTTCCCATCCGTTACCTCTGGATAGAGGGTCCTAAGTCATGCCAAAACCACATTATAATGCCAACTCATGCATAAAATACATTAAAATTACATATTTATAGAATTAAAGGAAAGAAATAAAAGCTTGAGATACAACAACAAGGGAATATACAACTAAATCATGCCTCTAACATGCTTTGCAATCCAGAATCACATCATATCTCAATTCAAACATGCATCTTACTCAAATACAAAAAATAAGACATGTTGATTCGCATCAAATAATCACACAATTATGTAAAATAAATTGTAGAGAGAGAAAGTAAGAATGAGCCTAGAATATTATCCTTAGAAGATATTCTGACTCTATAACACTTATAGTCTAGATCTCTACTCCAATTCACGATCACCATTTTTTAAAAGAAAGTAATCAAATTCGTTGTATATGTGTTTGTTTCAATCAAAGGATTGCTAAAGCAAGAACTTAGAGAGAGAAAGAAAATTGTCTTTTCTTCTTCCCTAAAGTGGCTCTTTAAGAAAGTGATTTTTTTCCCAAAGTGGCTTTCTTAAAAAGTGTTTCCCCCACCCCCCCTTTCAAAACCATAGATTTTAGGTTTTATACTTATGTTATAATTGGAGTTGGATTCCAATTCTAATTCCCCTAATCTGGAGGAAAAATCCCTTGAAAATCTAGAAAAAAAACCTTTTTGAAATATATCTTGCCTTTTTTAATTCCAAAAATGTGGAAATTATAGATTTTGAGGCATGGACAAACATCCCTCGATAAGGGGCAGCCATCCATTAGCCCAAAATCTTAAAATTCCTAAAATACCCTTAATTCAGCCTGTGTAGGAGAGAATGAGCCACAGACGGGCGCCACTCAAGTGACAGATGGGCATCTGACACTTTTAAAGGCCTAAATCAAGGTTTTTATGCCTTTTTGCTAAAAAAACTCAAGAATACTTAAAAAATTATAAAATATTTTGAGAAAATGTGAGAAATTCACGATCGAAGTTTTGAGATCCGAACCTATTATCAGTAATATGCTATTTTCACATCATTGGATAACCTTAATCTAGGTTGCCTCGGATTATAGTGTCTATAATTGCCCCCAATTTTGGGGAGCTGGTGTATTAGTGCCAAAGTGAGCCAAAATTCAGTGTAAAAGGAAAAAAGATGTGTACTTGAGATAGTGAATCTCTTAGTTGATTAAAACACATACCTTCTAAGGCAGTGAGTCTCTTGATTTGTTGGGTAGTTATGATCAGCTTGTCGACGCGTTAACCTTGGCTCGGACAGTTAACATCAGTTTGTCACTATGTTAATCCTAGATTGATTGTTCGATTAGCGCTTGGGCTATTCAGAACCAAAATAAGTTGATTAACTCTAATTAGCACTTGGGGCATGTAGAATCAAGTTATTTAAATACGTCTGATTAGCTCCTGGGGCATACAAAATCGAGATGACTTGATAAAGACTGATTAGTGTTTGGGGCATATAGATTTAGGTAGTTTAAATGCGTCTGATTAGCACTTGGGACATGCAGAATCAAGATGACTTGATGAAGACCGATTAGCTTTAGGTTGTTTGACCTACAAAATGAAATAAGTTTTTGAGTAATTGTTTCATTATTTTCCATTATGGACCGACCTTTATGTTAGCTAGTATTTTTGGTGGGTGCATTGTCCCTTCTTGAAGAGATATTCCATTGGGTAGGTTTTTGGCAAATATGCATCTATGAAGAGTCACTGAGACTATATGGAGCTTTTCTGGCAAATATGCATACCAATAAAAGGGAAATCATCATCATCAGGGTTGTTGACCTATGCTTGATCTTGTTTTGCACTCTCCCAAGGTTTACATTGTAATCAGACTTTCACCTTTTGTCCAATAATTTTTTTGTTGTACATTTCTTTTGTTTTGGCCTGTTCAGACAACTTTTTGTGATGAGGATGTGTGTCTTCACTCCTTGTCATTGAAGGAGTAAGTGTATGCCCCCTGGTGGGGTTTTAAGTACCTGATGTGAAAAGAATTCGATATTAGTATTATATTAATTTAGGCCCCCTTTTTTCTTTTTTTTTCATGCACGTGTTATTACTTTTGTCTTGTTATGATATGTTGAATTATAGGTCTTATTAATTTCATAGCATTTTTTCTTTTTTCTTTCAGGCCTGATAAATATTAACAAAGTGAAACATGCATAATAATTTCAAACATAATAAATATGAAAAAAAATGAAGCATAATATGTACACATAGTTCTTAAATACAAGTTCTATCTTTATATACAATAAAAAATTTCAAAGTCCCTGAATACAAAAATGGATCTATTGCGAAGGCTCTGGTCCTCTGCAGTAGGCTGGCCTAGATGGAGGTTTGAATGCTAAAGGCCCGGGAGGTCTGGCTGGTACCCCTGCCTATGGTGTCAGAGGGAGTTAATCATCATTTGACCCAAATCTGAAGCGAAATCCGAGCAGTGATGTTGTCAAAGGCTGCAGAACTTGTGTTGTCACACCCTTCTCGGAACAGTCTTTTCCGAAACGAAACTTAGCCGAAATCGGTACGTTATTTTTTTTCTTTTCATTAATTTCAGAATCAAACAATAGTCTAATGATAATTAAACAAATACCAAACATCATACCAAAAAATTTTGCACTAGCCACTCATCCATTAACAATTAAAAATATAATCAAAATATAATTAAATCTTTTATCTTAATAGTCTAAGTATATACATGCCAAAAACTTATATCAATTAACACCAAAAATCTCCGCTTTCGATCTCGGAACACCGCGTACTGCTTTCGCAACACTTCAAAACCTGCACGCAGTAAACACTACGTGCTGAGCATTAAATATGCCCAGTGGTGACTATTAATCCAAGAATTTTTTAGAGTAAAGCATAATTTTGTAATTTATGCTTCTACTATTCTTATTTCATTAAACATTTTTTTTTATTTCAATTATCATTAATCATGTTATTAACTCTTATTTTGATAATCATTGTTCTTTTGTTTCCAAACTTTCAACTTTACTTTAAAGTATTTCCTTAGGTGGATCGATAGCGAATTTACTTATACTTTTACGATACTCTTTACTATAATCTTTACTTTATCATTACTTTTGTTTTATCTTTGAGCCATAGCGATTTAATTATGATTTCATTTAGTAATGTATATTGGTACTCGAGTCTTTACTAGTACCGAAATAAACTATTATTAATTCTTGATTTACTGTTCAATTGTTCAATCTGTATTATAATTACACTTCTCGCTGTTAATTCTTTTATTTTGCTTTAACTTTTAACTAATAATTACATTACTATTTAAAGGCTTTTAAGCTTTATTGCAAAGTGATATAGTCATTTTGGGATACTTTGCAGTCAAATTCTCTTTCCTTCATTATACATTACTTATGTTTCAATATTTATTGAAACTTATATCTTTTACTTTTTCCTCATTGGCCAATTATGTGACTTTCTATTGTTTTACTCTTCATTTAACTTTTCTTTCAGAAAGACGTTACTTAAGCATTAAGTTTCACTTCATGTCAAAATCATCACTTTTTAACTTTAAGCAGGAAATTAATATTACTTTCCAAATTTGTCACTTTTGCTATTAGCAATTGGTGCAGGAAATACTAATTGAGTAAATTTATCTTTTTTCATGTAAAACAAAATACCTTTTTAATCCTTATAAAAACTTAACTAAACATTGAGTTAATATTTTATTCTTATAAAATTTTTCTTTTTCTTTTTCTTTATAATTACACTTTTCAGAAATTTTTACAAATTTATTTTAACCTTGCATTTTCTTTCAAACGAAATATTTTTCGTTATGAATTTTTATATTCAATTCTATTAAATAGTACCAATTTATTTATTTTGATGCACCCCTAGTGCAATATAACAGACTTCTTAAAAAGGATACTCGAGACTAGACCCGAAGGTCCCACTGAACAGATAGAGAAATGATCTCGAAAGATCATGTCTTACAGAGCAGAAATAGATACATTTTCACTTTCACTGAAGCTATGGAGATCAAAGATCCCACCCATAGCTAAGCAAGTCGCCATGACTTGCACCGTGATACAGAAGTGTCCCTATGGCTAGCCAATTATATCCAAGACAAGAATCATAATACATGCTTATTGTTAAGGGCAAAATAATCAATCACATTTACCAACGTTTTGAACATTTAAAACTCTTTAATTTCTTTTTTTATTTATCATTACACTTTATTCTGATCAAATGCACTCTTTTGTGCCTTTGACTATTCAATAACTTTTTGTTCTTTTATTCACTTTCTCTTTTCCAGTCACTTTTGTGAATTATTCTTCGATAATTTACTCAGATACCTAAATTTTTCAGCCTTTTATACAAATTATGGCATTAATTCACAATTCTCTTTTATTCTTTTTGTATAATTCTTTGCGAATTATTTTTCAATACTTTTAAGCTTGACTAATTACACTTTATTTTTCTTTTTATCTAAAACTATTTAATTATTCACTAAGTCAACTTTTATTTCATCAGCGACATAATTTATAATCTTTCACTCTTTTGATACTTTTTATTGACTAATTTATTTTCATAAATTAGTCACACCTTTATTTTACTACTTTTTACGCAATTAGAAATTCTATTAATACAATTTATTATTTTATATCTCAAAAATACATAATTTGACTTTTCTAAAGAATTATTTATGTCAAATATATAATTATAATTTTGCCATTATAATCATTTATTTTTATTTTTATTATACCATTTCTTCCATTATTCATCATTTATTCTTTCTCTTACCATTTTTGGGCAAAATTATATTTTAGTCCCCATACCATGAAACTCTATCTTTTGACACAGTTAGGTCTCCGAAATTATCATTTTGCTCTTATTACTATTTCTTACTTATTTTTACTCATTAATTACCCACTTTGACAAAATTATTATTTTGTCTCAAAACTTTTATTTTCTTTTATTTGAGTCCTTTTTACCTTTAAAACTTTATTTTATCTTTCTTTTTATTTACTTATCAACTTATTTCCATCATTTTCATCCATTTCATGAATTATTTACCGATAATTCATTATTCTTATTATTTTCACGACCTAATAATTATTTCAAAAAATTCGTCGGTTGACTTTTTATTTCTTTTTATTGATATTAATTTAATTTCATATTAATTCATCACTTTAGTCATTTTTATACAATTATACATTGATAATTCAATTATTTTCATTACACATATTCACATGAAAATTCCAATAAAATCTTAATAAATTCAATAAATTCCAATAAAATTTATTTATGTATTATTTATTATTTAGCCTCATTTCTCACTAAAACAATCAATTATTTCTCATTATTTCACAATTTCCACTATAGACATAACCAATACATAGGCTTTAAAATTTTAAAATAAATTTCAATAATTCATTAAAAATTCAATGGCACCAATTAACATCTATATATTCCATTTAGGCTATTATATATTATTTTCATGCAAAATTTCACATATTTCTCTTAGGGACTAATTCGACCACTAATAATTTTTCACCTTAAAATTTTTCTCTCTCATTTTCACTTTCCATTTATCTTTTCTCTAGTCTAATTATAATTACCCTATCATAATTACATCAATAAAGCTACTTTAAACATTTTTACCCTAATTACATAATTAAGAAAAATTCATATTAATAGGGAAACTAAAGGATTTTGTAGTCACTTACCTTTTTCCATGCTTTAGCTTCCTTAAACTTCACTTTTCTTCACTTGACACAAAAGCACAACTTCATCCTTCCACAAAATCACCCTTGGCCGAATTCTTCAAGCCTTCCTAACCTCAATTTCTTGTCCTCAAATGAAAAATCCAAGCTCATAATTAGCTTCTACACCTCAAAAACTATAAGAACACATCAAAAAAACCAATTAAAATCACTTAACTTTTCAAGTTCCATCTTACCTCTTTTCCTTTCTTCACTTGATTCCTTGCCTTTCCTTGCTCAAATCACTTACATAAGGCCACTAGGGTGACCTAAAGAGAGATAACTTCATCTTTTATGTTGGGGTTTAAGGGAGATTTGGGGTGAAAGAAGAAGAAATCATAGAGAGAGAGAGAGGAAGGAGATGGTTTAGCCACCATAGAGGGAGAAGAGGCTGGAGTTATCTGGATAAAATCTCCAAATTTTTAGCCTTATATACTCTCTCTTGATGGGCCAAAATTGGGGTTAAATGAGTGGATTTTTCCCACTTAAACATTAAGGCCTATTTAAGCCTTTTTAAAGCCTAATTCAATTTATCTCTCTTACAGGCTTCAATTTACTTCAATTTTGATTCCATCATTCTTAAAACATCGAAAATAGGTAGTACATAAATTTTTGGCTCAATCGGAGTCCATTATCAGTCCGATTCAAACTTATTGGTCTGATTCGACAACTATCGGTGTCACCGAAAAATTTCATTCTCATCACCAAAATATTCTACATAAAAATTTATGTAGGCATGCAAAATCTGGCAATATTCGGAGGTCGTTTACTATTTTTAATTATTTATGCAAAATCAAGTCCCCTTCCTTACTAGAAAAATTGACTCGCTACCTTTTCTATATTTTTAACTTTTGGAGGTCCATTTGACCTCAAATTCACTTCAAATTTCAACCCTAGGCTCATCATCACTATTCCTTTCAAATGGTCCAATAAAATATTTTTGACTTTCGGGTGTCCTTTTAGTCCTGAAAAATACTATTTACTATCAGAAAGTACTATTCACGGCTGACCTGGTGTTGAGGCCATTACATGTGTTATCACCTTTACCAATCTCTTTGAACCCTGACCAACCTTAGTAACAGCCCTGGAATGATGCTCAAGGTATCTCATTAGATCACCCCTCAGGTACCCAATATATCTCTTCAGCTCCTCATCAGTCTCTATCACAGCCTGCCTGGCCCTAGGGATCTTAGTCTCAATACAGGTGCCTTGATCCCTGAGCTGAGTTAGAGAGTCATCAACCACTTATAAAGTAGCATTAAACCTCTGCCCTGCAGCTACTAAATCAGCTTTAATGCCTCACACCTTTTCCTACAAAAGTTTGTACAGTCACTGGTAAGGCTTGCAAAGACTGCACCGCTACGAGTATCACCTGTAATGCCTACTCCTAGCACTTACTGACATCCTCTAGTGCTGCCAATCTCCTAGAAATGTCATCAGATGGAAGGGATGAGTGTATATAATGGCGATGGTGGAGGAGCAATCGATATAGATGCCTATAAGGTGGAAGGGCTAAAAATGTGGATGCTTCGAGATGTCCATAGGGGGAGAACCTTTCTATCCTCCTAGCTAGTGATCTCTGAGGTCTAATAAGTGATCTGTGATGAAATAGAGGATGTGGTGAACCTCCCAGAAGATCCTGTAGATCTATCTGCATATCAAACTTGTAATTTGAATCCATCCCTGCCCTTTGAGGTCCCTATGGCTCATTAGCCTGCTTTGCCCGATCCTCTTGCGCTGTCGGTGCCTCCTGTGGTGGCTCATCCTGCCCATCCTCCTGCACAGGTGCCTCTAGCACTATAAGGTCAATACCGTACCTCTGTCTAGTCATCAAATAGTCAGCAATCTATATGGCCCCTTCTGCTTCTCGATGGGCTTTACCATCTTCATAGTGGCTGTTACTTGCAAGTCAATGTATATGCCCTCTAGAATGGGGTCGTTGAACTCATGCTCGTCTGCCCTCAACGATAGTAGCAACTAAGTGATGACACCTTCTATACATATCTGAGATCCAGGCTGAGTGCCTACTCTGACCAACATCCTAATGATCTCATACTTGATGTCTATGTGCCAGCCCTCCTGCATCCCCTATAAGCTAGTGACATCGGCAGAGTTTATCTATCCTAGACTGCCTATGCATCCCAAATAAGAACCTGGCAACACCCTTTGAATATACTGATACATCTGGGTGGTCAGCATGGTGCTCTTTACAGTATTTGACTAGTTGATGGCGCCGAGTAGCGTCACTGCTCTCTACCTATCTTGATCCATCAACCTAGGTAGTGTAACTGTACCTAGCCTAAACGAACTTGTATCTTGTGATACTATAATGTATACCTAAGGCCCACAACTGGATGACTCCCTCTTTTGTATCTGATCTGGAGTAGCCGCCATACTGTAAGGTGGCAAGGACCTCTCTTGTGATATTCGAATAGGTTTTGTAGGCTAGGGTGAAGAACTCTATCCATCTTGCTTTGGCTAGGAGTCATTCAACCTCCATCAGTAGCCAAAAATCCTATAGGAACTACCTGGACATAAATCAACTGGATCGATACTGCACTCGCTGTAAAGGTCGATATCTGCTAGCCTGCTCTAGTGTCATATAAGCTAGTACAGATTACGACGGCTATGCACATGCAGTTTTGCAAGGCATCCAGCAATAAAAGGTTTCATGTTAGTTTATGGTTAACTTGAGTCACAAGCAAATCAATATATTAGAATTTACAAGAATTTTAACAGCATATTAGATTAAAATATCTATGGCTAATCTTCATTAGGAATGTGCGTTAAGAGCTACAATATAATACATATGATCCTAAACCCATGTTTGGTTATTCTATGACAAATGAGGCATAACACATGTTACACGTTTCATGAGAATTTTTATAAAATTTTGGAAGCATTCCAGCTAGGAATGTGACTGCTCTTTGCACAAAAAGACAACTCACAACAACAAAGGCCATTATGGCCGGCAAACAATATAGTCATAATATTAACATAATGTACACTTTATGTTGTAAGAGAATTTTAGTAAAATTTCGGTTGGGAATGTGACTGCCCCCTGCAGAAAAAAGACAATTTACAACAACACAGACCATCATGGCTGCCAAACAACACAATCTATGCTATTAACGTTAAGAAATTAAAACTATTTGTAATTATGCTATAAATGCTTCCAAAGACATAAAGTAAAGGTTACATATATTACTTGCTAAAAGGAAAAACATACTGTCCTAAATGCTCATACATAAAGCTCTTCATTATCTACAATATCATGTAAAAAGGGTTTGACAATTAAACTACATAACTTAAATTATAAGGCAATATTTATTTCTAACTTAAAAAATATGCTCACACCCATCATGCCCAGTGCTACAGATTTCTACCCTAAATTATACTTTAACTAAAGAGATGAAAAAAATAAAATAACAAAGATAAAAATAATAAGAAAATTTAATAACACTTATTTATGGAAGATGAAAGAGAAAAGGAAGAGATAGTAGAAAAATGATGCTCCTTGAAGTGTGCCTCGCTCCCAGAAGGCTACAGGCACAAACAACTCGAAGAATGGAGGAGAAAAGCTTAAAAAAGCCAGAGAGAAAGCTTTGAAATCGAAAAGTATGGAAGTTGCCAAAAAAATGAAGAAGAAAGGCAAAATATTCAACATTTCGAGCGAGCGACAGACTTACAACAAATGGAACTGAGAGAAGTCCCGTCCCTCAGGGTAAAAAGACTGTTTTGCCCCTTAAACCTAATTTAAGCTCTATTTCTTTGTTTTAACTTCTTTTTCATCCATTTTTTAACCTTTTTCATCTATTTTTTTATCTCTATTCATATAAAATTAATTAAGAACATTATTTAGGCCTCTGTTATGACATTATTTGACAATATTTACAAGCGCTAATTGCCTTTTACTACACATATGAGATTATTAATGACATTAACCCATGTAGTATCTCATAACGGATCTATCCAGTACTCTGTTATCTAACAAGTACTTATAAGTTTAATTCATATCATCATATATAATCATTCCATGATTATCAATCAAACTTATACTAGTCTTTATTTATCATTATTCATTTAATGATAAATAACTAGAGATAGTCAAAATAACATTAGATTGTTATTTACAAATGTTATTATTATGTAATATGCCAACAATATAATAACATGAAGAAAACCCAATTTTACATAATGAAATATGACATTACATAAAGGACCAAATATTTGGCCTAAGGCATATCCACTAACATGTTTGAGGTAGGTGGATGAATCATTCCCATGATATCTATAGCCTATATAGCGAATGGCCATGGCAACGTAAGGTTGTACAACTCAGAAACAAGCAAGTGCCTCAAATTCGTGTACTGTTGGCATAGCTGGCACTCTTTAACATACTTAGAATAATCAGTGTCTATTGTGAGCCAAAAGAATCCTTGGTGCATAATTTTCTTGGCTAAGGCTAAACCATTCATGTGGGCTTTGCACACTCTTGCATGTACTTTTTTCATGACCTTTCTAACCTGTTTTTTCATTAGGACATCTCAATTGAATCCTATCAGGCTGTCTCTTATAGAGTATTCCTCCCACGATGATGAATTGGGTAGAAAATTTACAAATCAATCTTTGGTCCTTTTCAGTTGCTTCTTTGGGAAACATTGACTTTTCTAAATAATTTTGAATGTCATAGTACCAAGGTTTTCCATCATCCACCTTGATGTCCATGATCTATTCATCCTTGAAGATACCAAGGTAGTCAAAGCATCTGCTAGCCGATTCTCTTCTCCAAGCACATACCCAAAAGTACAAAGCTCAAATTGTCCACTCAAAACTTTTAAACACTTGTAATAGGGCAGCAATCACTCTTCCCTGACTGGCCATTTCCCTTTCACTTGATAAAATACTAATGATGAGTCTGAAAATACTTCTACAGATTTTTCTCCCACAACTAGTAAAGCTTCTAACCCAAAAATGCAAGCTTCTTATTTGACTTTGTTGTTTGTGGCTTTGTATCTTAGCTTTTTAGCTAGTGGCATTTTCTCTCCTTCAGGGATGACCAAGATCACACCTACTTTGACTCTTTTATTGTTCACAGCCTCGTCAAAGTACATCTACCAACTCTGCGCTGTTATGGCTACAATGTGCTCATCAGGAAACTCATAAGTTACCTCATCTCTTTCTAAAGGTTGATCAGTTAGGAACTCTGCTACTGATCTCCCTTTAATGGTTTTTCTAGTAATGTACTCTATATCAAACTCTTGTAGAAGAATTAACCATCTTTCTATTTTTCCTAAAAGCGATAGAGTTTCCTGCAAATACCTAAGACGGTTCTCTTGAGCCACTGCTTGGATCCTATAAGAATAGAAGTAATGTCTCAGCTTCTTCGATGCTTATATGATTGCTAAAAAAGTTCTTTCCAACCTCTATGTACTTTGCCTCATAAGGGAGAAACTCCTTGCTTAGGTAGTATACTGCATGCTCAATCCCAAAGTCATCCTCTTGAGCCATCATTGCCCCTACCGAATTGTCTTCTATGGCCAAGTATAAGATCAGAGGCTTACTTGCTTGAGGCGGTCTCACACTAGTGGATGCAGTAAATATTCCTTGATGGTATCAAATGCCTTTTGACAATTCTCATTTCAGACCACTGGTTAATCCTTCTTGAGTAACTTGAATATTGGTTCACAGATCGAAGTCAATTTGGCTATAAATCTGCTTATATACCAAATTCTCCCTAGGAACCACCTAAATTTGTTTTCTTTCTGGGGTATTGACATTTCCTTAATGGCTTTCACCTTATCAGGATCTACTTCTATACCTCTTTGGCTCACTACATGCCCTAGAAGCTTACCTGAGGTAACACCAAAGATTCACTTCTTCGGATTAAGGCGAAGGTTGTACTTATCAATCCTCTGGAAGAACTTCTATAGTGCTTCAAAATGACCTTTCCGGGTAACCAATTTGATCATCATGTTGTCTATGTATACCTGTATTTCCTTGTGAATCAATTTATCCAGTATTTTGGTTGCCATCCTTTGGTAGGTAGTGCCTGCATTCTTAAGCTCAAAATGTATAACTCGATAGGCATACATACCCCATTCAGTTATAAAGGCTATCTTGATCTGATATACTATCTTGTTCAAAATCTGATTATGTCCTGCATATCCATCCATGAAACTGTACATGGCATAAATAGTTGCATTATTAACCAGGACGTCTATATGTGGTAGAGGGAAATCATCTTTTGGACAAGCTTTGTTCAAGTCCCTATAATCAACACAGACCCTAAGTCTTCCATCTTTCTTTTCAATGAGAACTATATTTGCTAGCCAAGTGGGATATTAAACTTCCACTAGGAACTTAGCCTCTATCTGTTTCTTTACTCCGTCTTTGACCTTTTCAGCCCATTCAGGTCCAAATCTCCTAAGCTTCTATTTGACTGGCTTATACCCTGGGTATGTTGGAATGGCATGTTCAGTGATTTCTCGATCTATTCTTGGCATGTCTTTGTAGGTTCAGGCAAATACTTTTTCATATTTTTCAATATTCTCTTGAATTTTTCTCTCTCTTCAAGAGTTATGTCTGATACCAATAAAATTTCTTTTAGATTTTCTTTAATTTTGAGATTAAATGAACACATGTTTATTAAGTTAATGTCAAATATGAATGGTTTATGATCATGATTATGCATATTAAAATCAGAAGAAACATCACACTAGTAAGCAAAATTATTCATCTTATTAATATAATCAAAAGAGCAATCAATGTTCTCAACAAAAAGTTCAAAAATGTAAACAATATCAATAAAAGCATCATCTTCAGTCTTGGCAGCATTAGATGTCTCTCCAGCCTCAACCTCTAGTGGATTTTCAACCTCAACCTTCCCTTTTCCTTTAAACTGAATGACGAGCATCTTTTCTGTCAAAACTTCTTTAGGCACCTCTCTGTCCCAGGCTGAATAGTGCAACAAAATCTCTTCATCCCAGAAACTCTCAACTGGCTTGATAATCCCTTACTCCCAATCAAAAACATCATTAAACAACTTAAATCTTGGCATTAATTCACCCCCTATCAGCTAAGGTTCGTTCTTGCCAAGTAGAGACAAATACCTAAAGTTAGCACAAAGCTCTAAGAAGTATGGGGAATTCCTTTCTCTACTCCTTTCCCTTTACTCTTCTGACTGGAACCAATAAGACCTAACCCTTTCTTATCCTTTTGACCCACCCTTAGTAGCTACAACAGTCCGAGGCCCTTAGGAGTTCTTGCCCAAACCAGTACTAGGTAGAAAGTTCATCTTCTTCATCATGTTAACCACTTGAGGGCAATCAGTAAAACTATTCTCAACTTCTTCATCACTGATGGCAGATATATAGAACCTACTGAAAGGTTGTTTAGCTATCTCAAGTACAGACTACTGATTCTTCCTTACAGCTTTAATAGTAACTACCTGACCGTTATGGGGGATCTTAATCATCTAATGTAGTATGGAAAGCACTCCACCTAGCTTGTGAAACCATAGTCTTTCTAATAGCATAGAGAAATTAGTTAGAATAGGCAGTACCACAAATTCAGGTTCTATCTCAATGGGCCCCATCTTTACTAAAGCCTTGAAGGTTCTAGCAGCTAACCTCTTAGAATTGTCATAGGAAGAAATGGATAAGTCTGACTTACTTAGCATGCTCTAATTCAATCCAAAAGCTGGAATGGCCATTAAGGGCCACACATTAATGGAAGAATCATCATCTATCATCACATAAGTCGTGTGTTTTTCATTCACCTGGGCCTTAATGTATAAGGGTTGGTTATAGTTCCTTCCTTCAGAAGGTAAATTAGCATAAGAATACACAACATTCTCTCTCATTCCTTCTTTGACCAAATCTAATAGCTCAGACAGTGAAATGGTAGTGGCAATGGTGGACTCACACAGGGCTTTAACTAGATTCTGTCTGTGCGAAGGAGATTGTCTCAGTAGATCCCAAATGGATATCTATGCATTTGTTTGGCTTTCTCTTTATCTCCATCACCCTATTTCTCTACCTAGTGAGGTATTCATGGAAGGATTCATCATGTTTCTACTAGAGTAACTCAAGGTCCTTCAAATTAACCTCCATCCTAATGCTGTAGTTATATTGTTTAAGGAATTCCTCAATCAACAGATCCCAATCCTCTTTAGTATGCCTATCTAGCCTGTGGTACCAATCTATTGTAGGTCCAGTCAAACTCAGGCAAAAGTACTCCACCTTTTGTTTCTTGGACAAAATGGTCCCTTTTATGATCAACATATACTGTTTGACATATGCCGAAAGATCTGAAGTGCCATAAAACCTTAGCAAATCAGGCATTTTAAATCTTTTGGGCAATGGCTCATCTCTATCCAAATCCCTATCTTCAGGATTCATCCCCCTACCAGCAAACAGTAACCTAGATATGGCTTCAATCTTTTCCTCCATCTTTTTAAAAGTTGGATCCTCAGCATTATGACCCCTAATCCTCATGTTCATCACCGAAGAGACATAGTTTTCATCCCCTTTCTCTATGAAATCATCTTTAGGATCATGCCTCCTTCCCCTTCTAGGTGGGTCTTGAAGCACAACAACATTAGCTCTAGCAATAGTCCTAATATGTGTTGGCTATGCTGTCTCACGAGTGGGCACTATAGGCTAAATTTTGACATTAGGTGCTACAGAAGCTACCGTCCCCTTTTTTGAAATCTTAAAACCTCCTATCTAATCTCCGATCTAAATCATCCCACAATATTGAGGGCCCAGTAGGGGTAACATTCGGCTTTTCCCTCAAGAATATAAACCTTACAGTTAGGCCATCAATCACTCTTCCAGTCTTATTTCCCCTTTTAATCTCATTCAATTCATCATTTGCCATATCTAAACTTGATTCTTGATTTCTTTCTAACAACTGAATTGAACCCAACTCAAAATTGATCTCGAAACCCAAGTCTGAACTTTAACTTGTTCTTTGTAGACTGGATATAAATTTTTGGACCAGGTGCTCATCTGACCCTCTGGACCACTTAGATGAGTCTATGATGGGTACAAGAATAATATGTTAGGAGTGATGCATGAGCATGGCATATATATGATGCATAAATACAATGCATGATTTCGTTAGGAGTTAATCATAACCACATATGATTTTATATGGTCTATTTCCTAGGGGGGTTAGCCCATGGATCAACAAGGTACCCAATAAATGTGCATGGTGTATGATGGAAAACAGACAGTATAACCTATCTAATTAAAAGCTCAGGTGTATGGGTCTTTGACCATTATGTATTTTAACTAACTCATACAAATTGGGTTAGACCCATCGGGGCATGGTAGCCTTTGGCTGGTACCCTCCTAATAGGTTTGAGTTTCATTAATACATAAAGGTCTACATAGCAAGCAAAAGATTATTATGGTTATACGACTTAGGGAAAATTGCTATTGTTATTACATGGGCTTTAGTCAGAGTGATGAAACTTTAGGGCTACCTAAGCATGGTTCCTGCCAATAGGTCTAGCTTATCACAAGCATA
The DNA here is from genome assembly GCA_037975025.1 of Excoecaria agallocha. Taxonomy (NCBI): domain Eukaryota; kingdom Viridiplantae; phylum Streptophyta; class Magnoliopsida; order Malpighiales; family Euphorbiaceae; genus Excoecaria; species Excoecaria agallocha. The sequence goes on along the minus strand of CM075816.1, from coordinate 11,686,039 downwards.
AGAATCGATGGGCCACCATTTTATATACCATTCGATACTAGACTTGGGCAAATGGGTCTTCTTGACACCTCCCTACATTGAGTGAACGTAGGGCATGCTTTAGGATAGCATCGGGGCTAATAAAGGAGTCCTAACTTAATTCTAAAGCTCTAAGATGAATACAAGGAATGCAGCTTAGAAAAGAGATAGGATTAATTAATAAAACTCAATTATAAAAAACTTAACCAAGATATTTTTTGGAGCAAGGTCTCTTTAGTTTCCAATGGAGTCACCAATATGACACATTGTTAATAGTCTTGAAGTTGTGCTCGTAATCTAGGTTCACTCTCGGAGGCCCGTTTTTAGGGTTCGAGACCAGGAGAGGCTCACTTAACTCATAAATTGGCTACTTCACAATAAAAAGGATCAAACCCTAATTATTATTAATAGTCAATCTATGAAGACGTCTACTAATGGACCCAAAAGAGGTAGGTGTCATTGAGTCGCCATCCAACGAAATGTTAAAAAATGAATCTTGACCTTTTGATGCCCAAATAGAGATTGGTATTCAAGATATCACTCTTATTAGGCATCTTGGTTAGGTGTTTATTTTATAATTGAGTTTTATACTTAATTCCCTCTCCTCTCTCACACAATGCAAAAGCATAAAATTAAATAAACATCCCATTCACATGAATAAAGCAGTAAAAAAACCACAAAGTAAACTTACTTAATTATTACATAAAAAAATCATCCCATAACAACAAAACAATATGCATACATAAATTGGGGTATTCATTTTAGATTGGGAACTTTGGTTTCCTTATACATATTTTGCAAAAATCTTAGTTTTATCTTGTGGATAGATTTGGGCTAAAAATTGGATATTGATCCATGTTTTGAAAGAAAAAACCCAATTAAATTAATTGAAAATATTTGGATGCCTTCTTTTCTTTTATCGTGCATAAAGGTCATTTTTTTACTAATATTACATCTCCGAAATAATAATACATCCAAAAAAATAAATACCAAATAAACAAGCACAAAAAAACAAATAAATAATAGCTAAATAAACCAAAGCAATAAATAAAATAAAAATAAAAAGTAATTAACCAAGATAACTGAATGGGCTAAGGATGGTGACCAACTTGGAAGCATGATTTTCCATACAAAAAACCAGAAAAACCTTCGAAAGCCAAAGATATTTACATACTCGAAAAGCCACACAAAAAGCACACGAATTAGTATTAATAAATAAACATAATAAAAATCATTACAAATTTAATTATACAAGCAAAATGTAATTAAGCATAGAATTACATCATACAAGATCAAAAAACACATCAAATAATGTACAAAGACCATAGAAATTAAATAAACAACATAAAGTCACCTAAAATGCATAAAATACATAAAAACATATCCCAAAATACAACCATGGATACCCAAAATCAGGTGAGGGATGGCCACAACAAAGTAAGGGATGGGATGAGGAGCCGAGCTTGAGATGTCCCATCTATTAGATGATCGACGCCCGTCCGTCGAATCGTCTTCCCTTCTGTCACCTCTGGATAGAGAAAAATGCATAATTCCATGGCAAAAACATGTAAAACTTACACAAAGCATATTTCAACTCTAGCTATACATTTATAGGGTCCTAAGTCATGCCAAAACCACATCATAATACCAACTCATGTATAAAATACATTAAAATCACATATTAACAGAATTAAAAGGAAAGAAATAAAAGCTTGAGATACAACAACAATGGAGAAATTTACACCTAAATCATACTTCTAACATGCTTTGAAATCCAGAATCACATCACATCTCAATTCAAATATGCATCTTACTAAAATACAGCAATTAAGACATGTTGATTTGCATCAAATAACTGCACAATTATGCAAAATAAATTGTCGAGAGAGAAAGTAAAAATTAGCCTAGAATATTACTCTCAGAAGATATTCTGACTCTGTAACTCTTATAGTCTAAATCTCTACTCTAATTCACGATCACCGTTTTTTAAAAGAAAGTAATGAAATTCATTGTATATGTGTGTGTTTCAATTAAAGGATTACTAGAGCAAAAACTTAGAAAGAGAAAGAAAATTATCTTTTCTTTTTCCCTAAAGTAGCACTCCAAGAGAGTGACTTTTTTTTTCCAAAGTGGCTTTCCAAGAAAGTGATTCCCCCCCCTTTTCAAAACCTTAGATTTTAGGTTTTATACTTAAGTTGGAATTGCAGTTGGATTCCAATTCTAACTCCCCCAATCTAGAGGAAAAATCCCCTAAAAATTTGAAAAAAAAAATCTTTTTGATATATATCTTGTCTTTTTGAATTCTAAAAATGTGGAAATTTTGGATTTCGAGCCATGGATATGTGTCCCTCGATGAGAGGCGACCGTCCATCAGCCCAGAATCCTGAAATTCCCAAAATACATTTAATTTAGCTTGTACATGAGAGAATGAGCCACGAACGGATGCCCCTCAGGTGACAAATGGGCGTCTAATACCTCTAAAGGCCTAAATCAAGGTTTTTATGCCCTTTTTGCAAAAACACTTAAGAATACTTGGAAAATTATAAAATATTTTGAAAAAATATGAGAAATTCACGATCAGAGTTTTGAGATCTGAACCTGTTGTCAGTAATATACTATTTTATAATCATCAAGTAACCCTAATCTAGGCTGCCTCGGGTCAAGGTGTCTACAGGTATATTTTTAAGGACCAAAAAATTGATCGGTCCATAAACTATGGTCTTTAATAAACCTTTTTATTGTAGTGTGTGGTGTGTAAATTGAAGAAGTCAATATATGGATTTAAACAATCTTTCAGGCAATGGTATATTAAGTCCAATAATACCATTACTACTTTCGATTTTCAGGAAATCACTTTTGATCGATGTATTTATTGAAAGATCAGTGATAGTAAGTTTGTATTTATAGTCCTGTATCTTGATGATATTTTACTTGCTGTTAATGGCTTGGGTTCATTGCATAAAACTAAATAATTTCTTTCTAAGAGGTTTGAAATGACAGATATGGGAGAGGCATCCTATGTGATTAGGATTTCAATATTTCATAAGAGATCATAAGGTTTATTAGAATTGTCTCAGAAAGCCTATAGTGAGAAAATTCTTGAGAAATTTAACATGAGCAAGTTCTCAATAGGTGTAGTGCCCATCTAAAATGTAGATAAATTTAGTTTTAGACAATATCCAAAAAATGATGTGGAATGTAAGAAAATGGGAACAGTTCTACATGCTTCTATTGTGGACAGTTTGATGTACGTGCAAATCTATACTAGATCCAACATTAGTTTTACAGTAGGAATTCTGGATAAATATCAAAGTATTTCTGGTATTGATCATTGAAAAACTGCAAAGAAAATGTTGAGATACTTTCAAGCAGCAAATGATTACATGTTCACTTATAAGAGGTCTGATCATTTAAAAGCGATTGGATATTCCGATTTAGATTTGGCTAGGTGTGTTGATAGTAAAAAGTCAAGATTTGGCTATTTGTTCCTATAAATTGAAGGAGCAATCTCATAGAAAAGTGTCAAGTAGTCTAATATGCATTGGCTAATCAATATTCTATGCAATTTCAATCAGGTAAAGTTGAATATGTCAAAACTAAGAACCAGAATGTGTATTGGCTAATCAAAATTCTATGCAATTTTATAGTCAAGTGGCATCACCGAAGAATCTTGTCTTGGAAACTCTGTCTTATGCCATTGCTAGTCTTATAGCAATTATTCACACTAAAATTCAATGATGAGTTACATGTCAAGCATAATAATTGTTAAAATATACTGAGTAGATTGTATCCTTTTGGATGCGTGCCATCTCTTAATGTGCTTAAATGGTAAATGATGTTTTCACTCAATATGTCCTGTTTTTGGTTTAATAATATTCAGATACAAAATCTTGTCATTGTATTGATGATGGGCTATCTGTTCCCTTAATATTATTTGGATTTTCTCATTGGAATCACTTCTTTCATATGTAAACCCCTCACATATGGACTTCCTTAGAGAAAACTTTCTCCAGCAGCCTCATGCCTTCGGGTTCGGGTGTTATAGTAGATAGTGGGCACTGGCTTCTATGTTTCAGAATCACAAACTTAAATGAAAGAAAAATATATTTGTAGTTTCCAATAGAGGATTCCATCTTGTTTACAATTAGTGAGAAAGCTATGTGAAGATCATTCTTCCAAGACATAGTCAAATTGCTTTTTGTTGTATAGCTTTTTTGTTTCATAGGTTTTGATGAAATTTTTTATTTTCTTATGTAACTAGATAGCTGTGAAAGGTTTTTTGATGTGAAAAGAATGTGAAAGGTGATTCATATAGTAGCACACAAGGATGGACTTGATATGAAATTTATCTATGCATCTAATGTTCCCATGCGGCATACATTAAAATCTAGTGGGATAGCAGTTTCAAGTTAGGTTAGTCTTTACACAAACCTATGTTGTGTTCAATTTGGATAAGTGAGTTATCCTTGTCTTAAG
>CM075816.1:11446724-11681345 GCA_037975025.1 Excoecaria agallocha | reverse complement strand
TGATGCCTTTTATTCTTTGATTTTGTGATGTCCAGCAACCAAGATGCCTTTATCCACCTTAGTTCTCGATCACCAATGCCAAGGAACAGCCTTTTGCGCCACTCCCTCTATTCTCACACACACAATTACACCGTCGGCTTAAAAACGAGATTGCTAGATCTCTTTTTCGGTATTGTGTAAGGGTTATAGTTTGAAGCTACAAAACTTGATTTTGTACTTCTTTAGATTGCTATTACTGCTCAATAACACAAGAGAATGAGGAACAATCCTTTCTCCTTGTGAAAAATTGAACAAAAGAATTAAGAGAGAGAGAGAGTCACTATTCACGAGTTACTATTCACGAGTTACTATTCATGCCACAAAAAAATTAGGTTTAGGGTTTTATTTCTTTTAATATATATGCTTATCCTTTGGCAAGTCATTAATCTGAATTCAACTATCCTAAGATAATTAATTCAAACTCTATCACTTCCTAAAGATAAGTAATATATTTTGAATTAAACTCCTTTGAATTTAAATTCAAATTTGAAATAAAACATAAGACATTTAAATAAATGAAATCACTTAATTAAATATATAAGTGATTTAATTTAATTTAAATTCCTTTAGGCTTTAATATTCAATTAACTTAATTAACACAAGATAATTAATTAATTGAAATTAAACCTTATGGGCTGAATTTCTCTCTCTCATGGACCAAAGCCCAATAGCAATATTATAACCCATTACATACATTAATTTGACTTTAATTAAAAGCCCAAATTAATGTCCAATACTTAATTTAAATATTTTAAGCCCAATGCTTTGTGTGCGATCCTATAGATCCATTTAATGTTGGCAATGAATTAATAAATTAATTCAAAGGCTATATATATTCTCTAGCAAGATATTATAGCATTCCAAATTAAATGAAAATGCATATGGCATTTGGTGACCTAATGCAATTTCGCATAGTCCCTTACCCATAAATATCAGAATTAATATAAGGCATGGAACTAGTCATCCTTATATACATTAATTCATTTCTTGATATTCCAGTGACACTGAACTCTCAGATAAATAATGATTACTCATTATTTCATCTCGGTATGGCCATACATTTCTCAGTTCACTGATCAAGTGGCCGGTGATATTTTTCTCTCTTATCGAGAGGGGTAATCCTTCACTTCTCTCATGCTCTGTAACATGAATCAGTGCATACCCAATCATACCCGTACTTGTCACTCTGTTACGAGCACGTTAGGTGTATGTCAAAGTACACAGTAATTCATAAAGAGTTTCATAGAGATTTCAGGTCTAAGAACTCCGATACAAAACTTGCATATGAGAAACACTTATGACTTGTACCATGTAGTATTCTCATGAGCGGATCGAATCCAGATACCATGTTCTTTAACATGTATCTAATGATCTCTGATTGACACTCTTGTCCTAATGATCCGTAAGACAGAACTCATAAGATCAGAGAGAGCATACTAGTCTTAATTCATTTGTTATTCCCATAACAATGACTGACTAGGGATATTTAGAATGATGTCTCATTTGTTTCAAGGTCTTACAATCCATGTGCCTCACACATGATAACTTAAACCGAAACGACATTCTTGGATAGTTTTATCAATTGATATGCACAGGAATACAAAAGATAAAACTAATGCCTTATTTTATTAATTTCAAGTGTTTCCTTACAATGCATTGGGGCTAGGGCTTACACTAACATCCTTGTCTTAAGAGAAAGAAAAAGTAGACCATATGATTGATTGAAATGGTAAATGGATTTCTCAGAAGATAAAGACAACTAGTGAAAAGTTAAATTGAATCGTATGCATTGTCCCAATGGTTTTACTACAGCACATGGATATCTGTTTAGTCTTGCACATGTTTAAATTGAGTGCTAGATTGACTGACTGTTGCACATTTTTCATTTTTGGACCTTAATAATGAATCTTTTAAACATCGAAAACTAAAGATTCTTAGTTTTGCATTTATTTGCAAATAGCTTGTAGTAAGTATTCAAATTTATTCATCAGAAATTAATCTCATTGTATCTGCAGAGTGTCACGATATCTCAAGATGGGACACAACAATTGGTTGTTGCCCAGCCAGGGTCCACTGTGTGGACTGACTTTGCATTTCAGCTTTAAGGGAATGAAAATTTGAAAAAGCCCCAGAAGTAAAGAAAGATCATTCAATCTGCTTATTGTGAAGTTTGTAAAGTGGATTGCAACAGCAAGGAAGTACTTGACCATCACAAATTAGGAAAAAAAACACAAGAAAAAATTAGAGAAATTACTAGTGGCTGCTACTGGGCCCAGTGTTCCATCATGGTCACAAAATCCAATTATTGTTCCTCAATTAGACCCTAATAAGGCCAAACCTGGCAACACAAAAAATGCTAAGAAGAAAGCAGCCAAATCTTTAGAAGATTTAGAGACGAAGAGAAGGAAAATTGTTGAGGGTGGGGCAGCTCAGGAGGAAGTCAAAGTATGTGCAATTTGTAATGTGGTGTGTAACAGCGAGAATATACACAAGTACCATCTTTCAGGATGTAAACATGCTACAATGCTGAAGAAATATATGAGAAGAGTAAGTTTGATTGCTGCTACCTAAATATAAATTATGTCAGGTCAAATATTTTGGAAAATCAAACAAATTTGCTATTTTTCATTGTCCATATTCTCAATCAAAATTGTTACCTATCTCACACCGATTCTATTTTAGAAAACCAAATTAGACATAATCTTGTTGACTCCGTAAAAAAAAACCACATTATTACATAAGAACTCGATGTTCATCAAGCTCCCTTTTGTTGCCTTACTTGTTTTTTTTTCTTTTCATTTTATCCTGAATTTCTTTAATAGACTTGTATATTTACATATATAGATATCTCTGGCATTAACATTTAGAAATAAGAGATTTTGGTGTACAGTTTATGGCTAAATAACATATTCACAGTTTATGGCTGAAAAAGCTTTTTAGCACGGCTGGGGAGTTTTTAGACAAACTTAGAAAAGTTATTGGCTACCAACATCCAAGCATGTCTACTCTAAGGTACAACAAAGACCAAGCTTTTTTTATTTCCATAACCCCTAAACCACAAAATTTATGAGATTGATTAGCAATGGACCAATATCTAGGGAAATGTTGAACTTTATTGAATTATTTTTGCAGCCGTTAGAACAACAATATCTTATTTTCTAATGTACTTATGCCCTACAGTGGAACTGCATTTATTTCTCGCAGTTTTCTTTACATGGATGCAATGTCATGGCCATGAGCTTGTGACACCTGCATGTTTGTACTACTGTTATAGTCATATTTATGATAGCAATGTGACAGGTCTTATATTCCAAATATCCTGGGCATATTCATGAATGGTCCTGTCACCGGTGAAGTTGTATGAACCTATTGTATTTAGGATTGACATTTTGGTACGTATCTGCCATAAAAAAAAGTCAGAAAAATAAAAGAAAAAATTCGTTTAATTCAGCTTGTACAGGAGAGGAGTCACGAATGGGCGTCCCTCAGATAACAGATGGGCGTCTAACACTTTTAAAAGGCCTTAATCAAGGTTTTTATATCCTTTTTGCTAAAACACTTGAGAATACTTAAAAAATTATACAATATTTTGAAAAAATGTGAGAAATTCACTATCAAAGTTTTGAAATCTGAACCTGTTATCAGTAATATACTATTTTATCATCATCAGATAACCCTAATTTAGGCTGCCTCGAGTCACGATGTCTACAGGTATATTTTTTAAGGACCAAAAATTGATCAGTCTATAAACTATGGTCTTTAATAAACCTTTTTATTGTAGTGTGTGGTGTGTCAATTGAAGAAGTCAATATATGGATTTAACAATCTTTCAGGCAATAGTATATTAAGTCCAATAATACCATTACTACTTTCGATTTTGAGGAAATCACTTTTGATCGATGTATTTACTAGAAGATCAGTGATAGTAAGTTTATATTTTTAGTCCTGTATTTTGATGATATTTTACTTGCTATTAATGACTTGGGTTCATTGCATAAAACTAAATAATTTCTTTCTAAGAGGTTTGAAATGACAGATATGGGAGAGGCATCCTATGTGATTGAGATTTCAATATTTCATAAGAGAATAGAAGGTTTATTAGAATTATCTCAGAAAGCCTATATTGAGAAAATTCTTGATAAATTTAACATTGAGTCAAGTTCTCAATAGGTGTAGTCCCTATCTAAATGGAGATAAATTTAGTTTTATGCAATATCCAAAAAATGATGTGGAATGTAAGAAAATGGAAATAGTTTTACATGCTTATGTTGTGGAAAGTTTGATGTACCTATAAATTTGTACTAGACCCAACATTAGTTTTGCAGTAGAAATTCTTGGTAGATATCAAAGTAATTCTGGTATTGATCATTGAAAAACTACAAAGAAAATGTTGAGATACCTTCAAGCAACAAACGATTACATGTTCACTTATAAGAGGTATGATCATTTAAAAGCGATTAGCTATTCTGATCTAGTTTTGGCTAGGTGTGTTGATAGTAAAAAGTCAACATTTGGCTATTTATTCATATAAATTGAAGGAGCAATCTCATAGAAAAGTGTCAAGCAGTCTATCATTGCTTCATTCACTATGGAAGCATAATTTGTAACTTGTTATGAGGCTATAATTTTTGCATTATGGCTACGAAACTTTATTTTAAGGCTTAGGATTTAGGGTTGTTGACACAGTAAGCAAGCCGTTAAACATTTATTGTAATAATTCTGCAATGGTATTCTTCTATAAAATGATAAATACTCAAGAGGCATAAGACACATGGAATTAAATTATTTTATTGTTATAGAATATATTAGAACGGATACCATGGTTGCATATCCTCTAACTAAGGGTTCACAACTGAAGACATTCATAGAACATGTGCTTAGAACAGGGCTTGGTTGTATTGATGATTGATAATGATATTTGACGATGATGTTTTAGCCACTGAAGGCAAAGAAATGATGGTGTGTAAATTGAAAAAAAATCAATATATGAATTTAAACAAGCTTTTAGGCAATGGTATATTAAGTCCAATAATACCATTACTTCTTTCGATTTTGAGAAAATCACTTTTGATTGGTGTATTTGCCGAAAGATTAGTGGGAGTAAGTTTATATTTCTAGTCTTATATCTTGATGATATTTTTCTTATCGTTAATGACTTGGGTTTATTGCATAAGACTAAATAATTTCTTTCTAAGAGGTTTGAAATAAAAGATATAGGAAAGGCATCCCATGTGACTGGGATTTCAATATTTCATAAGAGATTAGAAGGTTTATTAAAATTATCTCAGAAAGCCTATATTGAGAAAATTCTTGAGAAATTTAACATGAGCAAGTTCTCAACAGGTATAGTCCCTATCTAAAATGGAGATAAATTTAGTTTTATGCAATATCTAAAAAATGATGTGGAATTTAAGAAAATGGAAACAAAACTACATGCGTATGTTGTGGACATTTAGATGTACCTACAAATCTGCACTAAACCCAACATTAGTTTTGCAGTAGGAATTTTGGGTAGATATCAAAGTAATCCTGGTATTGATCATTGAAAAACTACAAAAAAATATTGAGATAGAAAATCAACATTTGGCTATTTGTTCCTATAAGTTGAAGGAGCAATCTCATAGAAAAGTGTCAAGCAGTCTATCATTGTTTCATTCGCTATGGAAGAATAAATTGTAACTTATTATGAGGCTACAATGTTAGTGTAAGCCCTAGCCCCAATACATTGTTATAAAACACTCTAGTTAATAAATGAGGAATTTATTTTATCTATTGTATTCCTGTGCATATCAATTGATAGAACTATCCAAAAATGTTGTTTCAGTTTAAGTTATCATGTATGAGGCACATGGTTATAAGACCTTGAAACAATAGAGACTTCATTCTAAATATCCCTAGTCAATCATTGTTATGGAATAACAAATAAATTAAGACTAGTATGCTCTTTCTAATAAGATGAGTTCTGTCTTACAGATCATAAGGATAAGAATGTCAATCAGAGATCATAGATACATGTTTAGAACATGGTATCTGAATTCAATCCGTTCATGAGAACACGACATGGTACAAGTCATAAGTGTTTCGCATATGCAAGTTTTGCATCGGAGTTTTTAGACCTAAAATCTCTATGAAACTCTTTATGAATTACTGTGTACTTTGACATAAACCTAACGTACTTGTAAAAGAGTGACAAGTATGGGTATGCTTGGGTATGCATTGATTCATGTTAGAGAGCATGAGAGAAGTGAAGGGATTACCCCTCTCAATGAGATAGAAAATATCATCGGCCACTTGATCAGTGAACCGAGAAGTGTATGGCCATACCGAGATGAAATAATGAGTAATCATTATTTATCTAAGAGTTCAGTGTCACTTAAATATCAAGAAAGGAATTAATATATATAAGGATGACTAGTTCCTTGCCTTATATTAATTCTGATATTTAAGGGTAAGGGACTATGCAAAATTGCATTAGGTCACTAAATGTCATTTGCATTTTCATTTAATTTGGAATGCTATAATATCTTGCTAGAGAGTATATATAGCCTTTGAATTAATTTATTAATTTATTGCCAATATTAAATGGACCTATAGGATCGCACACAAAGCATGAGGCTTAAAACATGTAATTAAAGTATTGGACATTAATTTGAGCTTTTAATTAAAGACAAATTAATGTATGTAATGGGTATTAAAATTGCTAAATGGACCTTGGTCCATTAGAGAGAGAGAGATTCGGCCCATAAGGTTTAATTTTAATTAATTAATTATTTTGTATTAATTAAGTTAATTGAGTAATAAAGCCTAAAAGCATTTGAATCAAATTAAAACACTTAAATAGAAGATGAAGTGACCAAAATTCTAAGATAAAAATCAATGTGAATTTCGGCACATGCATATTTCCTAATTAAGTGATAGTTTTTTGATTAAATGTCTTATGTCATTTAAATTAATTTGAATTTAAAACCTAAAAGGAATTTAAATTCATTTTTATCACTTAATTAGGAAGTGATGGAGGCTAAATATACTACCTAATTAAAGGGGATTTCGGCATCTTTGAGTTTTCCTAAACCTACTGGTATAAATTAATGAAATAAATTTTCCAAGTTAGGTTTTTTCTCTCTCTAAGCCACCACTCTCAAGGGGAAAGGACTCTTCCTTCTTCTCTTGGTTTTTGGAAAGCCATTGATGAACTTTAGGAAGAACAAGATTAGGTCTTGTGTCTTTAGTTCAATACCCATTCCCGAATATACACACATAGAGCTAGCACTATCGGTTTTAAGCATTTCTTGTAAGTGTGTGTGAGAATAGAGAGGAGTGGCGCAAAGGCTGTTCCTTTTGGCATTGGTGATTGAGATCTAAGGCTGATAATTTCAGCCTACTTGCTGGTCATCATCAAAGTCAAAATTTGAAGTGCATCTAAAATTGTAAGTTTCAAAACCCTAAAATTACATGTTTTCGATTCTTGTTTATGGATTGCATGGTATGTATGATCAATTTTATTATTTTTCCGCTGCGTGATTATCATATATATGCCATTTCATATTCAATCAGTGGTATCAGAGCCTAAACATGCTTATTTTAGTGCTTTAGATGCGTGAAATAATTATTCAAAAATCGTTCGTTTAAAAACATGCAATGCTGAAATTTTCTATTTTGAGTTTTTTTTGCATTGTTTTGGTGTAAAAATGATTTTAAATGATTAGATAGGTATTATAATTATTATGACATGTTAATATACTGTCCTAAGATGTTCTTAGAGTTGTTCATGGTCATATTTAATTATAAATACCTGATGATACATGTTAATCTTGAAACTAGGTGCTAGTTGACATGTTAAGTGTTTGTTTAACAACTAGTTTTCAAAATTAAATGTAAAAATGATTTTGGCATGTTTGTAAGTGATTTTTAAAGATTAAATATCAGGTATGGACATATTTTAAATTTGGTTTTAATTCTGGTCCATGACAATTTAATTGATTAATTTTAAAATCACTTAAAACTATGACTAGTTTGTGTTTGTTACATGTTTAATCAACATTGTTTATTTTGTTTTGATTAAAATGATAAAAATACATTTATATCAGATCGGTATAGAACATTAAATCAATATTTATGACCTTATTTAAATTATTAAATGACTCATAAAATTGTTTTAAGTGTTTGTGCATTTTTGTGCCATTATATGAGCATTAAACAACTAGTTTCGTTGTTGTTTGTTTGTTTTAGTATGAATGTTGTGTATGATATATGTTCTTCATGATTTTATGTTTTAATTCATGTTGGTACATATATATATGTATTTTTAATATTTATAGGTTGTACGACATAAAATTAAAAATGACAAAATTGGAAATTATACTAGAGTTGATTTATAGCACAAATCTAACTAGTTAGTATTTTGGGCTTTTAAGAGAACTTATTCAAAAAGAGAATTTAGTCCATTGGGCTTCAGCCCAAGCCCATTATGGGGTCTTCTCTTAAAATTTCAAGTACACAATTTTCATTAATGGGCTTGGCTAAATTAATTAAAATTGGACTTTGTTTGATCCATGAATGTTATGTATATTTATTTGCTTATTTGGTGTGATGAATGGATATACATGGTGCATTCATGGGCCCTTGATTTTTGTAATTAAATATGGCCTACGAGCCATTGTGTATTATTGTAAAAGTTTTATTTATTTCTTAAAATAGAATTTATTTGAAGACTTTGTAAATCAAGACGAAGCCCACCGGAGTGGAGAAGCCCAACTCGAAGATTCTTATGTAATAGTATAGAATCTTAGTTGTAGGTTTTTGGGCCCATGTTTTTCATGCTTTACTTTATGCAATTATATATATATGCATGTTATGAATGGATAACAAAGTGTATGCCATGTAAGCCGTAATAAAATGAATCCCTAAAATATTAAGTCACAAAAGTTGCCTTCATAATTTGAAACATGTCAAGGCATCGATCATCGATCACGTAGACTAGGAGTCCTAGATGCGCCCGATTATCTTTGTGAGGCATGGGTTGTGAATGTAGGTTGGACTTAACATGAAAAGGGATGCCCGGACCTAGGTAACTAATAAATGGGTTTGTGCTATAACATCTTAAGATGTTAGCCCATTTGATCCAAGAGTCATGTACGAGACATGATTGGAGTTTTTCTACCTAAGTAACTTAACTTGTTAGGTGTACAAGCTCAGCTTGACTAATAAGTTATTGTGAAAAATGGATATTGGCCCACAATAAATCACTAACGCGAATTATTTAAAGGGATATTAATTCGGTTTGTGGGATTATAAATAAGACCTCATTTAATCTTGCTAAGTTTTATTGTAGAATGAAAATGGCTTTTTCAAACAACAACTTTTCATTGCGATCAGTCCTGGAAAAGGACAAAATGAATGGCACCAATTTCATAGACTGGTCTCGAAACTTAAGAATAGTTCTTAAGCAAGAGAAAAAGTCGTATGTTTTGGATGCACCCTAGCCTGAAGAACTTGGTAGTAATACCTCTGCGGTTCAAAAGGAAACTTTTGAGATCAAGAAGAGCGACTCCAATGATGTGACCTGTTTAATGCTGGCCACTATGGTGCCTGACTTACAAAAGCAATTCATGGACCAAGAGGCTTATGCGACCATGGTGCACCTCAAGGAGATGTTCCAAGAGCAAGCTCGTCACGAGAGGTTTGTGAAAACAAAGGCCTTAATTTCTTGTAAGATGGCTGCGGGTACTCCTGTTAGTACCCATGTACTCAAGATGAAAGGGTATCTTGATACTCTTGAGAAGCTTGAGGTACAAGTCCTGAAGGAATTGGCTACTGACTTGATCTTAGGTTCATTGACTGATGATTATGATCCATTTGTTATGAAATATAACATGCATACAATGAATAAGACAGTCATCGAGCTTCATGGGATGCTTAAGAATGCTGAAAAAAACATTTGAAAGACCAATCCCATACTTATAGTTCAAGGGGGCATTAAGAAGGGACCTGCTAAGGGAAAGGGAAAGGGAAAGGAAAAATTCAAGAATGACCTGGCTCGATTTAAGTCAAATGAGAGTGCACCTCAGGCCCAATCCAAGCCCAAGGCATAAAAGCTCAAGGAGAGCAAGAGCACATGCTTCCATTGCAACAAGATAGGGCATTGGAGGAAGAATTGCGCTCTCTTCAAGGAAGAACAAAAGAAAAATGGAGCCAAGGCATCCAGTTCTGGTATTTTTGTTATTGAAATTAACCTTTTTATTTCTACCACTTGGGTATTGGATACTGATTGTGGTTCTCACATTTGTTCAAATATGCAGGGGCTAAGAAATAGGCGGTTACTTAGAAATAATGAAGTGGACCTCCATTTGGGGAATGAAGCACGAGTTGCTGCCATGGAGATAGGCAACTATCAACTCACTTTACCTTCCCGACTTTGTTTAGTTTTGAAAAATTGTTATTATGTACCTGTTATGAGTAGAAACGTTATTTGAGTTTCTTGTTTGGATTTGTATGGATTTGATTTTGTTATTAATAATGGCAATACTCATATTCGTCGCTAAGGCATTTCATATGGCAATGCCATGTTGCAAAATGGCCTTTATATCCTTGATTTACAAAATAAAGAGTCTATATACAACATTAATACAAAGAGGGTTAAATCAAACGAATTGAACCCTACTTACTTCTGGCATTGTCGTTTAGGGCATGCAAACAAAAAATGCATTTCAAGATTCCACAAATCTGGAGTGCTTGGGTCATTCGACTTAGAGTCTTATGACACATTCGAGCCATGTTTGCATGGAAAAATGACAAAGAATCCTTTTAACAAGAAAGGTGAGAGGACTAATGACTTATTGGAACTAATACATATCGATGCATGTGGACCATTAAGTACAAAAGCTAGAGGTGGTTTTAGCTACTTCGTGACGTTCACAGATGACTTTAGTAGATATGGCTACATCTATCAAATGAAGTACAAGTCTGAAACTTTTGAGAAATTCAAAGAGTTTAAGAACGAAGTAGAAAAACAACTTGTTAAAAGTATAAAAGCCATTCGATCAGATTGAGGTGGAGAATACTTAAGCCAAGAGTTTGATAGTCATCTTAAGGAGTGTGGTATTATTTCACAGCTCACTCCTCCTGGAGCACCACAATGGAATGGTGTGTTCGAAAGGAGAAATCGAACTATGTTGGACATGGTTCGATCAATGATGAGTCAAGCAAATCTTCCTGTATCCTTTTGGGGTTATGCATTAGAAACTGCTGCATTTTTATTAAACCGTACTCCAACTAAAGAAGTTAAAAAGACACCATACAAAGTATAGACTGGGAAAGAACCCAATATGTCATTTCTCAGGATTTAGGGCTGTGAAACACATGTTGAGAAATTAACATCTGATAACTAGAGTTCAAATCCACTTTCTGCTTGTTTGTGGGTTATCCCAAAGAAATTAAAGGATACTACTTTTACTCACAAGTCGAGAACAAAGTATTTGTTATTCACAAGGTTGTTTTCTTAGAAAATGAGTAACTACTCAAGAAAGACAGTAGGAGTAAAGTAGAACTTAGAGAAATTCAAGTGCCACAAACTCCTATAGAGGATGAGTTGGAAATGGGATCAAGTTCACAACCAGTTGTGGAATAAAAACCCATTACACAAGAACCTAAAAGGTCTGGTAGGGTACGTCGGGAGATTAAGAGATATGGATTTCTAATCACCGACAGTGACACTATTGAGTTAGTAGATCGTGAGGATCCTACTACCTACCGAGAAGCTATTGAGAGCCTAGACTCGGAAAATTAGCTTGAAGCCATGAAATTTAAGATGCAATCAATGTACGATAACCAGGTTTGGACCTTGGTTGATCCACCAGAAGTTGCTAAGGTAATTGAATGCAAGTGACTATTTAAACTCAAAGCTAATAAGACCTACAAAGGTAGACTAGTAGCCAAAGATTTTCGACAAACTCATGGTGTAGACTATGATGAGACCTTTTCGCCTGTAGTCATGCTCAAGTCCATTAGGATCTTGCTTGCCATAGCTGCATATCATGATTATGAGATATGGCAAATGATGTCAAAACTGCCTTCCTCAACGAAAATTTACTGGATGATGTGTATATGACATAGCCTGAGGGTTTTGTCAATCCCAAGCATCCTAAAAAGGTTTGTAAGCTTCAAAAATCCATTTATAGATTAAAGCAAGCATCCCAAAGTTGGAATCTTCATTTTGATGAGGCAGTTAAAGAATTTGACTTCATCAAGAACGAAGATGAGCTTTGTGTGTACAAAAAGGTTCGTGGGAGCATAATAGTATTTCTGGTCCTATATGTGGACGACATCCTTCTCATTGGGAATGACATTCCAACATTACAAAAGGTTAAGCAATGGTTGAGGAAATATTTCTCAATGAAAGACTTAGGTGAAGTCGAGACAATGCTTGGTATTCGGATCTATAGAGATAGATCGAATCGGCTTTTAGGACTAAGTCAAGAAAAGTACATAGACAAAGTACTAAAGCATTTTAGTATGGGAGACTCAAAGAAAGGGTACATACCTTTTGCTTTGGGAGTTTCTTTAACTAAAGAACAGTGCCCTAAAACCAAAGAAGAAAAGGACAACATGAGTAGAATCCCATATGTATTTGCTATTAGATCTATCATGTATGCTATGTTATGTACTAGGTTGGATGTTGCTTATGCATTGAGTATAATCAGTAGGTTTCAGCAAGACCCTGGTGAGAAGTACTGGTATGCTGTAAAGGGGATTCTAAAGTACCTGTGAAGGACTAAGGATCACTTCTTGGTGTATGGTGGTCAAGAAGAGCTCGTCATACAACGTTATGCCGATGCTGCTTTTTAGACCAGCACTCAGGATTTAAGATCGCAATCTGGGTTTGTTTTTGTTTTGAACGGTGGTACTATTAGCTGGAGAAGCTCGAAGCAAGAGATCGTTGCCGACTCAACTACAGAATTTGAGTATATTGCAACAAGCAAGGCTATAAAAGAGGTTGTTTGGATTAGAAATTTCATTTCTAGATTAAGAGTGGTCCCAAGCATCCTAGATCCATTAGAAATTTTTTGTGACAACAACGGGGCCTTCGCACAGGCTAAGGAGCCCCGTTCACACCAAAAATCCAAACACATACTCAGAAGGTACCACCTGATCAAAAAAATCATTGATCGTGGGGATGTCAAGGTTAGCAAGATAGCAAGTGAAGACAATGTAGCAGATCCTTTGATAAAACAGTTGCATCCAAATCTGCACGAAGTTCATTTGAGAGCATTCGGTCTTAAGGCTATGCCCAATTGGGATTAGTTCTAGTGGGAGATTGTTAGTATAAGCCCTAGCCCTAATGCATTGTTATAAAACACTCTAGTTAATAAATGAGGCATTTATTTTATCTATTGTATTCTTGTGCATATCAATTGATAGAACTATCCAAGAATGTTGTTTCAGTTTAAGTTATCATGTGTGAGGCACATGGTTGTAAGACCTTGAAACAATAGAGACTTCATTCTAAATATCCCTAGTCAGTTATTGTTGTGGGAATAACAAATGAATTAAGACTAGTATGCTATCTCTGATAAGATGAGTTCTGTCTTATGGATCATAAGGACAATAGTGTCAATCAGAGATCATAGATACACGTTTAAAATATGGTATTTGGATTCTATCCGTTCATGAAAACACTATATGGTACAAGTCATAAGTGTTTCTCATATGCAAGTTTTCCATCGGAGTTCTTAGACCTAAAATCTCTATGAAACTCTTTATGAATTACTGTGTACTTTGACATACACCTAACGTACTCATAACAGAGTGACAAGTATGGGTATGCTTGGATATGCATTGATTCATGTTAGAGAGCATGAGAGAAGTGAAGGGATTACCCCTCTCAATGAAAGAGAAAATATCATCGGCCACTTGATTAGTGAACCGAGAAGTGTATGGCCATACTGAGATGAAATAATGAGTAATCATTATTTATCTGAGAGTTCAGTGTCACTGAAATATGAAGAAAGGAATTAATATATGTAAGGATGACTAGTTCTATGCCTTATATTAATTCTGATATTTAAGGGTAAGTGACTATGCAAAATTGCATTAGGTCACTAAATGCCATTTGCATTTTCATTTAATTTGGAATGCTATAATATCTTGCTAGAGAGTATATATAGCCTTTGAATTAATTTATTAATTCATTGCCAATATTAAATGGACCTATAGGATCGCACATAAAGCATGAGGCCTAAAACATGTAATTAAAGTATTGGGCACTAATTTGGGCTTTTAATTAAAGACAAATTAATGTATGTAATGGGTATTAAAATTGCTAAATGGACCTTAGTCCATTAGAGAGAGAGATTCGGCCCACAAGGTTTAATTTCAATTAATTAATTATCTTGTATTAATTAAGTTAATTGAGTATTAAAGCCTAAAAGCATTTGAATCAAATTAAAATACTTAAATAGGAGATGAAGTGACCGAAATTGTAAGATAAAAATCAATGTGAATTTCAGCACATGCATATTTCCTAATTAAGTGGTAGTTTTTGATTAAATGTCTTATGCCATTTAAATTAATTTGAATTTAAAACCTAAAAGGAATTTAAATTAATTTGAATCACTTAATTAGGAAGTGATGGAGGCTGAATATACTACCTAATTAAAGGGAATTTCGGCATCTTTGAGTTTTCTTAAACCTAGTGGTATAAATTAATGAAATAAAATTTCCAAGTTAGGTTTTTTCTCTCTCTAAGCTGCCACTCTCAAGGGGTAAGGACTCTTCCTTCCTCTCTTGGTTTTTGGGCAACCATTGGTGAACTTTAGGAAGAACAAGATTAGATCTTGTGTCTTTAGTTCAATACCCATTCTCGAATATACACATATAGAGCTAGCACTCTCATTTTAAGCATTTCTTGCAAGTGTATGTGTGAGAATAGAAAGGAGTGGCACAAAGGCTGTTCCTTTTGGCATTGGTGATCGAGATCTAAGGCTGATAATTTCATCCTACTTGCTGTTCATCATCAAAATCAAAATTTGAAGTGCATCTAAAATTGTAAGTTTCAAAACCCTAAAATTGCATGTTTTCGATTCTTGTTTATGGATTGTATGGTATGTATGATCAATTTTATTATTTTTTCACTGCGTGATCATCATATATATGCCATGTCATATTCCATCATACAATTCATATATTATGGCTACAGAACTTTATTTTAGGGCTTAGGATTTAGGGTTGTTGACATAGTAAGCAAGCCGCTAAACATTTATTGTAATAATTCTGCAATAGTATTCTTCTATAAAATGACAAATACTAAAGAGACACAGGACACATGGAATTAAATTATTTTATTGTTAAAAGAAGAGATTCAAAAACAAATATTAGTGTATGTAGAATATATTAAGATGGATATCATGGTTGTATATCCTCTAACTAAGGGTTCACAACCCAAGACATTCAAAGAACATGTGCTTAGGATGGGGCTTGGTTATATCGATGATTGATAATGATGTTTGATGATGATGTTTTAACAATCTTGACCCCAATAATAATATATTTCTGAATTTTGTATTTTTTATTCATTATGTTTATGTATACATAATTGTTTGAATAAGAAATCTGTATGTATTTTTATAACAAGTATGTGAATTGTATATTGTTTATATGCAATTTATGAACCTAATATAATTTCTTAATATAGTGGTATATAAAAGGAAGTACACGACTATACTGAGTATGATTGTCATAACTTACATTATGTAATTTGTTATGTTAAGGTGCTTATGACATTAAAAGTTTATAAGATTTAATTTTTTATAATCTTAGATTATACTATTAAATATAATGATAATACATCTTCCCAAGTGGGAAAATGTAAAAAATATAGTATAATGTTATAGCTCATATTAAGTTAAGTTTAAGGTTTTCTTAATTTAATAATATGTTAAATCTTGACCGTTGATTTAGTACTTGATAAATGTCTAAGATTTAAAGTTAACAGGTATATAAATTAATTCTCTCTGTCTCCTAATTAAGTACATAAATAAAATAAAATATAAAATGAACGTATTTGACTATCTATCAAGCCATTGTTACAGATAGAGGATTGAGGAAAAAAAAATTAATCCTTAATTATTTACAGCTTTCTACATCATGTCGAATTTCATTCAAACTAAGTAATTTATTAACAAGCATAAAAATTATGTGTTGATGATTGAATTTTAAGTACGAAAACTCACACACACACAAAAAAAAGAATTTTCTTTTACTAAATTAAAATTTAAATACAAATTAATATCTAGAAAAAATATAGTAAATTTGGTTGGCTGAAAATTCAATGATTTAAACAAACAATTTGCTAGAAAATAAGCTTAAAATTCACTGTGAATCTGTAATATTGTGGTTCAAGTAATCAAATAATTACGGGCCAGCATTTGGATCTGATCCATCTTCCATGTTGGCCAGCCTTAATAAACTTCACAGTTCCATTAATTAATTAAACACAAAGCCTTAAAAACTAATCTATTTATATTCTTTAAACAAAGGATTAGTGATTTAACTAGCAACCTGCTAATTGCCATTATGGCATCATGATTAACTAATTGAAAATAAGTAGAACAAAATTACGTCATGTTTTCATATGTACTTTCAAATTAAATCTGTTCACGTTAGTGTAAGCTACACGCTTTTCGTCCTTTCTTTTGCTCCTTTATTGTTTTTTTTTTCCCTAACAAATATTACTTCACTTTATCGATAAATTCAAAATTGTAAAGCATGAATTTAACGAGTTTTATACCATAGTTATTACATTATACTTTTATTTTACATTCATGAAAATAAAGAAATACATTTCACAAAAATTCTCATCTAAAAAAGTTTAATTTATAGATTACATAACAAAAATTTTAGCAGTTGGAAAATTAGTCTTGCCGGTAAAGCTAGCAATACATTTATTTATGGCGTGAGTGGTGATCCGTTTCGCACATATGGTGCGAGCAGTAATCCGTTTTGCGCACATTCGGACCATCCCAGCACATACTGTAATTGGATGCTCGGATGTGCTTATTGAAAGTCTAAGAAGAAGCCGTGCAATATTATTTACAGAATAGGGAATATATACACTGATAAGTACAAGGAGTTACAGAGAACGTAACACTCTAACTATACTAGAATACAATCAAGACGAGTTCTGTTTAGAGTAGAATACTCTATCACTCCCCCGCAAGTTGAGCAAGGGTTGACACCAACCTCAACTTGGATCGCAATAAATAAAAGTGGGACTTTGTAAGAGCCTTGATAAAGATATCTGCATTCTGATTATAGGAGTTGATGTAGCGGACCATAAGTTGTTTCTTAGAGACAAGATCACGGACAAAGTGAAAGTCTACTTCAAGATGCTTGGTGCGTGAATGAAAGATAGGATTTATGGTGAGATAGGTAGCACTTAAGTTGTCACACCAAACCAGAGGTGGAGAGGAGCTAAGGAGACCAAGCTCACGAAGTAGAATTTGAAGCCAAATAATTTCACTGGAGACAGTGGCAAGGGCTCGATATTCGGCCTCTGTGGATGAGCGAGCCACTGTTTGTTGTTTCTTAGAGCACCAAGAGATTAAGTTGTCACCAAGGTAAACGGCAAAGCCTGAAGTAGATTTTTGATCATCAATAGAACCAGCCCAATCAGCATCCGAATAACCATGCAGTTTCAGAGAAGAGGAGGCAGAGAAATGAAGGCCATGATCAAGAGAGCCTTTAAGATATTGAAGTATCCGTTTAACTGCTGCCCAATGACCCATGGTTGGACAACTCATAAACTGTGCCACTTTGTTTATAGCAAAGGCAATGTCGGGCTGAGTTATAGTTAGATACTGTAAAGAGCCTACAGTCTGTCGGTAATGAGAGGGGTCCAATAGCGGTTCACCAAAATGAGAGTGAAGTTTTTCACTGGGATTGAGGGGAGTTGAAATAGGACTACAGGTAGACATCTTGGTACGATCCAAAATATCCAGGATGTAATTCTTTTGAGATAGAAACAGACCAGAAGTTGAATGAATGTCCTCCAACCCAAGAAAATAATGTAGTGTGCCTAGATTTCTAATAGAGAACTTCTGTTGTAGAGAAGTAATAATACTATGAATGGCTGAAGTACTATTACCTGTGATAATGAGATCATCAACATAAATGAGACAGAAAATCTTTACGGAAGCAGTGCACAAGAAGTATAAGGAGACATCAGACTTGGAACCATGAAATCCCAGTTCACGAAGAGCAGAAGTGAGACATTGATGCCACATTCGAGGAACTTGTTTCAAGCCATATAGGGACCGCCTTAGACGACATACATGATCAGGAAATTAAGATTTAACATAACCAGGGGGCTGTTTCATAAACATTGTCTCATGCAATGCACCATGAAGAAAAGCATTTAAGACATCAAGTTGAAGAATTTGCCATTTGAACGTAACAGCCAATGAAAGGAAAAGACGAATAGTTGCCGGTTTGACCATAGGACTGTATGTTTCAAAGTAGTCAAAACCAGGATGTTGGTGGAACCCTTTAGCAACTAGATGGGCCTTATACCAATCAATAGATCCATCAGCCTTCTTTTTGATACGAAACACCCATTTGCAACCGATAATGTTGTGAGAGGAAGGAGGAGGTACAAGTTCCCATGTACCGTTAGACACCAGGGCATTATATTCAGCATCCATAGCCTGACGCCATTCAAGAACTTTTTGAGCTTGTGTGAAGGAGGTAGGTTCAGTATTGTTGTCTGTTGCATGAAGAAATACCTTGGGTTTCAAGGACCCAGCCTGTAAACGGGTAATCGTGGGATGTTGCCTTAGGGGAATAGGAGCAGTGGGGGGGACCGAGGCAGGAGGTGAAAAGAGTCCTGGGGAGTGGGTGGTAGGTGTGTGAGGTGTTTGAGGTAGGGGAGATGGGACAGGTCTGCATGCATGGCTTCGTGGCACAGCCTCGCTTGTTAAAGGACCAGAGGATGGAGATGTAGGGAGTATGTAACACCCTATACCCGGTTTGATAAACAAACCGGATACGAATGTCACAAACCGGTCTTTGCTCTGAATGTCAATAAATTAATATAATTTATACTTAAATTATCAACTTTTAAATTCTTTACTCTAATATTTTTCAAAAAAAATTTCGACAGAACCTCCCCTAAATAATCACAGCCTCCTGAAAAGAAAAAAACAAAAATAACACTTCTAAAATCAATCATCGATTTTCATCGCCTCAACCAAACTCCTACACAAAATATTCCCATCCTCCTCAGTAAATAATTAAGCTAATCTACCAGTCATTATATCACTATTTCACTATTCAATTATTTGTTCTCAATAATGCTTATACAAGATGCCATGACAAATCTATTTGATATTACAATATCGAATCTCAACTAATCACTTATGAAATTACACTTAAATTATACTATCTTAACACCTGTGTACCTGCCAAAATTTCCAAATAAATAAATAATACAAATAAATTGCTCTGAGTTCTTGATCGTCCATAATTCTAGCTGCAGCCATCTATGAAGGTTTCTATCTTTTGGGTTGATGATACTGAATATCGAACCAACCTACGCGCAGAGAAAATCACGCGCTAAGCTATATGCTTAGTGGTGACCACCAAAAATTACTTCTCAAATGATATAATATGACAATACATTTATATATTTCATACATGCATATGCTAATTAACAAGACATATTAAGGTTACCAATTCCAGCTAATACAGCATATAAAAACATCGATCAGTTAGAAAAAAAATAGGATTTCACTTTCAAAATGCATATATATATATAAGTACATATTCTAAGTTCATCTTATATCATTCCTCTAACTTCAGAATTTCAATCAATAACCCAGCACTGCTATAATTTCAACTCAACACATTCACACAACTCTCATTAACATAATTGGTTCGAACTTGAGATGTCAATTCTCAAGCTTCCTACGTATCCCATTTAGGGAATCAGAACCACGTAGTTCTTCAATTTCAAAGTCCCATATGGTATTTAAATACGATTTATCATTAGCATAAACAATACCTTTATCATGCTTATTTTATTGGTTTCATGGAAACCTTAATTATTCATACCATCTAACTTAATTTAGCTTGAATATTATGTTCAAAATTTGACTCTATTTCTCTTACAACTAAATAATTTTTATACACTAAAGAGACCGTACCACATAAGGTATGATATCGATTACTCCAGCCAATCATACATATACAGTCAGCATATCTCATGGGGAACTACTGGGACTAAATATTTATGGGACCAGATTACTTGGCGTAATCCTGCATCCCTATCGTAGTGAACTCATGAAACTGAATATTTAGGGGACCAGATTACTTGACATAATCCTGTATCCCTATCATGGTGAACTCATGAAACTGAATATTTATGGGACCAGATTACTTGACATAATCCTGCATCCCTATCATAGTGAACTCATGAATTGTGGATATAGCATTCAATTGCACTAAATTTCACTTAAATTCATAATTAGTTCTCAAAATATACCTTTATAATTATTCCTTTAATCTCCTATTTTGCATGTGTAATGTGGAATTATCGTATAGTAAAATATGAGAATCAGTTTAATAACTATCATATTTACTTGTCTTTGACATGTACAAGATACTTGAGTACTAATGAAGTCTAACAAAATAGTTTCAAGTCAGGATTTTCCCACTGTTAAATCACAATTGAATAACAAATAATGTAAAGTTTGAAAGGTTTTCGTATCCACTGATTACTAAATAATTTAAAACTAGCATCAATACTAAAATTTCTTCCTGAAATTCATATTAAGCACGCTTAGAGCCACTTTTGTGAAATTTATATGTCCTAAGTTCAAGTGCCAATTTGACATATTTAAGACATTATCTACAATACAAACATTAATATACATATATATATACACAACAATAATCTGCTTACAAACTTCATGTATAAACTTAAGGACAATAATATATGAACTCAATGTCATTTATTAAGTATTGTTTCATATGGTTCACATCAGATTAATCTAATTCACGTAGCCATCCCTTTATATATATAAAAGTGTTTGTAGATGTATGTGTACATTTATCATAGTCTGAGTATATAACCCAACCTAATCTAAGTAGTTGTTACCGAGAGATTATTTAAATCAAGATATACGCGCTTATTTCTATAAAAACTATATGGTCTAGCATCATATCGTTTCATTATAATCACGACGTTTCAAAAAAAAAACGGCGCCATATAACAAACTAAAGAGCCCAATAGGAACAATCCACATATGTTACCCTCACACCAATTTATGTGAATAATCTAAATTGTTTATTAAATAAAATTTAATGAAGTAAATCTCGCAATCTAGTGCTTAATCCAAAATTTTAACTAATTTGCTTTCTTTAACATTGAATCATATACTTATCCCATTTGTCATACATATATAATCAATTCCATATATTTCGTATTTAATACCTACTTAATGCTTTCTAACTTTAACTCTATGTATTCAACATTATATACTTAAATAAATTTCTAGGTTTTAGTATTATTAATCAAAACATTAACAACCAGAATTTAATATTAAATAAGTAAAACTCAACCAACAAATACACTATACAAACACCATCCACACAGCAATAAACATTTAATGAAAAACTAAACAATCTTAAAATGTTTATTTTAAGAACCAATCAACAAAGGTACGTTTAGTAGTCACTTACCTATTTTTTTCCTTCATTTTTATTAATCATGATCTCATCGGAGGCTCGCCGGAGCCTGGCCGGAGCTCCGTCGGAGTATGCCGATACTGCCGTCGTGGAGATCGGAGCCTTAGGAGGTTGCTTCTGGTGGTCACACGCCTGTTCACGCTGCTGATCCGTTTGCTACCGCCATGGAACCACCCACTTCTTTGTTCTTCGATCTGTCCATGGCTGACGATTGGAGGCGAGCGGTGGTTGTCGGAACGAGCACCTCCTTTCATGGAACTCGCCGGTGCTACTTGTCTCATCGGTGGATGCCGTATGTCACCGAAAAGAAGGGAGAGAGAGAGCCTTCGGTTATGAAAGGAAATCAAGGCTGATGGGTGAAATCTCGCGACACCATAGGAGAGGCGACGGTGGCATGGCTGGCCAGCGATCGGAGAAGATGGCAGCAAACCCATCATCGGCAATCTGCATCACCGATCAGCGACGAGGCTCACGCCTTCCTCTCCTCTTCCTGACCTCCTTTCTTTCCTTTTTCTTCGTTTTTCTCTTTTTTTTTTTATCAAAACCAATTTCTATGGCCATAACATAATACTTTTCTTCTTTTCTAGAAATCTCTAGGGTAATATTATTATTATTGTCATTATTATTTTAATTATTGATATAAATTTAGTTATAGTAATGTCTTTTACTTTGATTTCTCTTCATGGCTTGCTAAAATAGTTAATTTAAAACATACTTAATTCAAAAGCTAAAACAAAATTTTGTTTCTTCCTCGATAAATTTATACCACTATTTACCTAAATTGAAACATTATTAATGAATTAAACAAATTTTATTGATTGACTCAAACTCGGGGCGTTACAGAGTAGACATGAAGTTGGTGGATGAAAAATAATGGACGGACCCAGGGAAGAGGTGTCTGCAGTATGGGTAGCTGGAGCAACTTATTTCTTACTGGAGAAAGGAAATACCTGCTCATCAAACAAAACATGATGTGAGATATAAAATTAGGAAGTAGAAATATCAAAGCATCTATAACCATTGTGGTGTTTACTATATCCAAGAAAGACACAAGGTGTAGAATGTGCTTCAAGTTTGTTGTGAGTATAGGGACGCAACCAAGGATAGCACAAGCAACCATAAACTTTTAGAAACTTATAATTAGGAACAAGACCAAAGAGTTTGTGAAAAGGATTGTCAAAATGCAATTGAGCCATAGGGATACGATTTATTGTGTACACAGCAGTATCAAATGCAGTGGGCCAAAGATGGGGCGGAATATTAGCATGATCTATGAGGGCAAGACCGGTTTCCACTATGTGCCAGTGCTTTCTTTCAGCACAACCGTTTTGTTCCGGCATATAGGGACATGAAATGCGATGGTTAATTCCATGATGAAGGAGATATTTTTTGAGACTTTGAAATTCCCCTCCCCAATCAGATTGAAAGGATTTGATAGAACAACCAAAATAGTTTTTCACAAGCAATTTAAATGAGTGGAAAGTTGAAAGAACATTAGATTTTGATTTGAGAAAATAGATCCATGTATACTTGCTGTAATGATCATAAAATATGACATAGTAACGGGAACCATCTAGTCCAAGTATAGGGGAAGGACCCCAGATATCGGAACAGATGAGTTCTAATGGTGCATGTGCTGCAAACTTGGAAGAGACAAAAGGTAGTTTATGAATTTTACTAATGGAACAAGCATGACATAAGGCACTATTAGTCTTTGAAGAGCAAGAAATATTATTAAAAGATAACAATTTCCGAACAATAGGAATAGAAGCATGTCCTAATCTAGCATGCCAGGTTGATAGAGAAGCATAATTGATGCGAGCAACTGGAGAAGAAGGCAAGCACAGTGAGTAAAGACCATGACTACTCTGGTCACGATGTAGAACCTGCTTCGTTGCCAAATCCTTAATAAGAAAATGATCAGCAAAAAATTCAATAGAAACAGGATTAATATTGGTAAGAGCAAAAACAGACAAGAGATTATTTTGAGAGGACGGCACATGGAGTATATTACGAAGATGAAGAGAAGAATTATGTAACTGAAATAAAGAGTGACCAATATTAGAAATAGGAAGAGCAAGACCATTACCTAATGTTACTTCTTCTGGACCTTGATATTCGGAATGAAGAGCAAGGTTATCCAAGTCCCCAGTAAGATGATGAGTGGCTCCAGAGTCAACTACCCATGACTGTGACGTGAAGTTAGAAGTGGGCTTGATGGATGAGTTATCTCGGGTAGATTTATCTCGAGTAGATTTTGGTGAAGGGCAGACCGGAGCAATATGTCCAATACCACGACAATTGTGACAAACAATGGTGGAAGTGTCGACATTACTGAAGTGGGAGGTGTTGGTAATGTAATTGGTAGGTGGTTTGGTGAAGTTAGCCGAACCACTACCTAAGATACCACGCCCTGCATTAATAGGTGGCTGAAAGTTAAAGTGATTTCCTCTACCTCTATTGGACCGGTTGTTGTTCTGGCCTCTTCCTCTCTGACTGCCACCACGAGTATAATTGATAGAAGGAGGCACAAAGTCAGCTGTATCAGTCTCCAGCTGGCGTTCTTCACTTAATAGAAGACCGACAAGATCATCAAATGACACTGGTTCAAGACGTGCTTCTAGAGCCCGAACAAAGGGACGGTAAGAGGGTCCAAGACCTGATAAAATGGCATCAACAAGATCATCTGGAGATACCCGGTATTGCAAGGCTGAAAGTTGATTTGTGATTGTTTTTGCCTTTTGAACAAAGACTGAAATGCTGTCATTCCCTCGACGTAAGGAGTGCAACTGATTTCGCAGATTGTGAATGTGAGATCTAGAACCAGTGGAGTATGCTGTAACAAGCTTATTCCAAGCATCACGAGCTGTATTTGCTCCAACTACTTGGGAGAGTATGTTTTCAGATACAGAAGATACAATCCAGCTGAGAACCTGTTGATCCTGACGTCTCCATGTTATAAACTCAGGATTAAGTTGACCACTTGGTAGGAGGCTGGGAGGAGAAATACTACTACCATCAATGTGGGTTTCCAGTCCACAGGCAGTGAGCAACGGCATGAGTTGAGTTTTCCATAAAAGGAAATTGGAGCTGGTCAATTTTATGGTTAATTGATTGGAAAGACTTGCAGAGAATGGAAGAGAGGGGAATGACGTTGGTTGGGAGAATGGTGATGTGGGACAAATAGGTGATTCAATGGTTGGACTGGTTGAAGAAATTTCAGCAGAGGAAGTGTTCATGGTGATTTTTGGTTTTTAAACCTTTTGTTGCTCTGATACCATGAAAGTCTAAGAAGAAGCCGTGCAATATTATTTACAGAATAGGAAATATATACACTGATAAGTACAAGGAGTTACAGAGAACGTAACACTCTAACTATACTAGAATACAATCAAGACAAGAGTTCTATTTAGAGTAGAATACTCTATCACTTATTGTATCACATCTCTCATGGATTGATTGAAAATAGAAGGTGATTTTTTTTTATTATCATTATTTTAAAAAGAATGACAAATTACTTGTAACCCAAGCAACCATTAACGGAAGTGAGGTTTTCTAATTTGCAAGAAAATTTATAAAATATAAAAAATATATATATATATATATATATATATATATATATATATATATATATATATATATATATATATATATATATATATATATATATAAACAACAAAATTACATATTTTGTGTAATTCCCAAAATGCCAATTTTTGGAGAAAAAAATACCAATTTAAGGGAGTGTAGCTTAATGTGGGGAAATGTAAGGAAGTGTATATTTTCTGTCTAGCTTAGCTTCCATGCAAGGATTTCTTCTCTTTTTGCTTCCAACTTCGAGAGAAAGAACTCTCTCTCTCTCTCTCTCGGTGTGGGCCAATTCTTGTTCAGTGATCAAAGTGGCAATCACTTTCATGTTGATATTGCATTTGCATTTACTTCAAATACCCACCATTGAAACAGAGTAATGGAACAGGGGTTGCTCTGTGTAGTATAGGGTTTTTCTTACTCAATTTAGATGTTCTCTTCCTTCTTCCTATCACCAGAAACCATATGGTTTCTTTTCATTTCACTTCAAAAGCTAAGGGAACCATAATTTTCCTCTGAAATTTGGTTCTTTTTGATCTGGGTCTTTCTTGATTCCTCTGTTTCTTGAACTTTCTTCTGTTCGTTCGCTTGGAATGTGGCAGAAAAAGCTTGGATTTTTCTCTGGAAAAATTATGATTCCTTTGTTTTTGTGATCTGGGATTTTCTTATTTTGTTCCATTTGGTTTTGTGAAATACATCACAATGGAGCAAGATCGTGAGAAGCTTCATGTCTGCAAGTTGTGCAACAAGAAATTCTCGAGTGGTAGAATCTTGGGTGGTCACATGAGGAATCATTTAGCTAAAAATTCGGGTAAAGGAAAGGTGAAGATTGAGACCAGCGATATCGGTATTGAAGGTTATGGCCTGAGAGAAAACCCCAAAAAATCTTGGAAGTCTTCAAAATTCGATCATAATGGTAGTGTCCAATTCCAAGAAAATGTGAAATGTCAAATTTGTGGCAAACAATTTGAGTCTGCAAGATCTCTTCATGGACACTTGAGGCATCACTCAGCGGAAGAAAGGAGTAGAGCTCGCTGCAGAGAATGTGGAAAACGGTTCCGGTCTCTAAGATCTCTCACTGGTCACATGAGGCTGCATTCTGGGAAGCAAAAGGTCTGTGAAGAATCAAGGCCTAATTTGATTTCTATGACTTTATCAGATACAGAGACTGTGAGTCTTGTTCGAAGGAAGAGATCAAATCGAATGAGGTACAAGGCTACTCCTAATTCTTCGTTTTCTAGCTTGAATGAATCTGTATCTGGGTTTGAATCAGAACAAGAAGTGGAAGATGTGGCTATGTGTTTGATGATGCTTTCCAGGGGTGTTTGTGAATGGAGTGAGTCTTTGGATAATGATTCTGTGTCCTTCGAGGCTAAATCTTTGCATCCAAATGAGAAATCAAGAGAGGAAATGTTGATCCCTTGTTCTTCAGATTCTAAGAGTAAGATCTCTGAATTTAGTGATTGTGACGGGGAGGTTGGATGTACTAAGGAAAAGAAGATTGAATTAGATGTTCCCATTGAGAGTTTGTACTGTAGAGTCGATTCAAAGAGGCTTAAACTAGAGGATGAATCTGGATTGCTATTGTATGATACTGAGACAGAGAAGGGGATTCATGACAGTGAATCAGAAGCAACCCGGAATTTTGCAGAAGTTGGATTTGATCTTGCTGGTTGGGGATATTTGGAAAGCATTCCAAACAGTAATGCTGCTATTGATGCCTGTGATACTGAAATTAGAAAGCATTCTTACACTGAGATTATGTGTTCAACATCAGATTTTGATGTTCTTGGTGATTCCAAGAAGAAGAGCCAGTTCCAATGTAGGAATTGCAACAAGACATTTCCCACTCATCAAGCACTTGGCGGGCACCAAACATTCCATAGAACAACAAAAAGCTCCGTTAATTTGAAGATTGAGCGCTCCCTAGAGAATACCCATACTAGCATTCTGCCTGAAAAAACTGATGTGACAAGCAAGCCTATCAGGTTTGAATACAAGAAGGATGCAGTAGAGGAGGAATTTAATGGAGCGAGTCATGTAACAAGTTCTGAGTCAAATAAGAGCAAGGAGCATAAATGCCATATCTGCTTAAAGTATTTTGTGTCAGGCCAAGCTTTGGGAGGTCACAAGAGAGCTCATATTGCTAAAGCTAAAGAAGAGCAGAATATTGCAGTGAAAGGAGAGGTTCCTAATATCTCTGATGCACTTGATATTAATCTTCCTAATGTACTAATCGACTCTGAAGCTAATCAAGAAGCTGGGTTCACCTCATGGTGGGCCGGAGGCAGCTACAAGCATGAGTTACTAGTGGATGTTATTGCTAACTAAGGCAAAGAATGCTGTTTCTACTTTCTAGCTTCTAATGGTGGATAATCACATCAATGTACGTTTCTTCTCTTGTTGCCTGTAGCTTTGAACTGACTACTGCCCTCATCTGCTTTTTGTCCAGATAGAATTTCATTGTTGCCTTTGGAATTCTAATCCAGGATATAGAGGATTTGTTTTGGTTGCCCTTGCTTTTTAGTTTTCTTACAGTATGTGAATAGGAAGAGAGAAGCAATTTTGGCTTCTCGTATTTTTGTACTAATTGTTCATGAAAACACACTCGTTTCATTACTCAATGTTAATCTCATTACAAAATAGGATTAGTAATGCAATTTACAGCTGCAAAAAAATAATGGCAACCTTAGAAGTTTTGCCAATGTGCAGCATGGAGGATTAGAATTAAATTGATTATTGTGTGATAATGAAATCTTTGCAGTTTTGTCCATGTTGCAGCCTGGAGGATTACAATTGATAAGTATGTGATAGTGATATTCCGATCTGTGTAATATATATTCTCTGTCTATCCAAGCCCAAGGTGGTCCTTCAGTCACCCAACACATAAAAGGAAAATTCATATTGCATTTTTATTTCTTCCGTCTCTCTCTTTCCTATCAGCAATATGAAAGAGCCTTTGCCTTGAACTTAAAGGCAAATAGTTATGCAGATGTAAGCATAGGAAAATGCCTAATAAAAACAGCTTGGAGAAGGTCAAGCTTTGAATCCTGTTTAGGCTTAAAGTTGCTTTCATGCAACAGAAAAACATTACTTGTATAACAATGCTATTGCTAACTGTGACTGATGTTATGTCACACTTTCCCTTAATAGATTCCTCTTCTTCTACTGTAATAAAAGTAAACTTCAAACTGGTAATCTCATGATTCTAAAAATACCTCTGATAATAACAAATTAAAAGTGATTAGTTTGATTTCGATATTAAAATTTATTATTTTGTGTATACCTTATTAAAGAGTAGAGCAGTATAGAAGCAAAAGCAAAACAGTAATGTTGTTTGTGACATTATAGATGGGACAAACTACTAATGATTAAGAATCAACCAAGCCATGTGCATTCTCTGACAATTCTGTTTCAACAAAGCTCCTTGTGACTCACATTTTCTGCTATAGAACTGTTTAGAGAAGGCAAGATCTGGTTCTCTTTGTTACCTCAGAATCAATTGGTAGTAATGCTGAACATGAATTGCTATGTATAACTGTTGATTGATAATCTACATGTCTTTATCCAGAAAAGGGTTTGTTTGATAAACTTAATCAGTGCCTTTTGAAAAGATTTATTTGATCAATTAATCAACATTTAGGATTTAACTTAAATCACGAAGTATTTGTATGTTATAATTTGAAATTACACTCTTAGTGAAGGCAATGAAATTGATATCTTATCAATAGAGGAAACAAAAGGTTAATAACAGCAGCAGCAACAATAATAATAATAATTGGTTAAAATTAGAAAAATGACTTTTTAAGGTACAAATAAAATTGGTCAAATATGATATAATATGCGATGTCCTTTGTGCGTGCTCCTAATCGAACGGTTGAGATGTATGCTCACATAACTTAACTTGTTATAATACCAGATAGAAAAATAATCACCTGCGATAAAAAAAAATAAAAAATAAAAAATAAAAACAAAAGTTTGGAGTTTTAAGTGGGCCCAAATTATATGAACCCAAATAGCTTTAACGCCAACAAAAGATGCCAGCGTTATGCAGTTTCCGCAATGGAAGGGAAGAAGTAGCTCCTTTCTACAAAAATAGCATCTCAAAGATACTATCTTTTCTTGCATTTGAAACAAATTTCACAATTATCAAATGCATCCAATTCCAAACCCTAACCCTAATTCTAATCCACCACCTCCTAACCCATTCTACTCTTCTCATTACTCTTACTATTCTCAAAACCCTAATTCTGCTCAATTTTCAATCCCTCATGCCTACTCTGAACCTTCTGCCACCGAGCCCAAACCTCCTGGGGTCGATTCTTATCCTTCAGTCACATCAATCCCTCTAGCCCCGCAAGTTCCTGCCTTCTCTTATGTACAGACCGATGCTTCTGCCTACTATTTGGACCCCAATTTGCAGAATTGGGCTGCTAAGGAGGCTGTTCGGCAATATGGGTCCGACCCGGCAGGATATGGAGGCGCTGTTGTAAGTGGTTCGTCTTCTATTACTTTTTTGAAATAGCATTTTGGTGTTTAATTATTTTTGGTATGATTTTTTGTGCGAAACATGGATTATGAGAAACATTGTTTTTGCTGGATTAATGCCAATCCTTTTCATGTCAGCACATGCTAAAGTATCAGCATTGATTGTTATTATAGGAAAAGTTCTCAAGCCTTAATAAGAAAGCCTAGTCATTTCTTGAAATCTGGATTTTTGTGACCTTCAATTAAGGATTGCTAGCTGAGGCTAATGGCTAGATGAGTTTTATTTGTTTTAATCTTCAATACACACACACACAGAGTTCGGCTTTACTTGGTCACCAGCGCCTTTAATGTCTATTTCAATCAGGTAAAGTTGAATATGTCAAAACTAAGAGCCAGAATGCATATTGGCTAATCAACATTCTATGCAATTTCACAGTCAAGTGGCATAACTGAAGAATCTTGTCTTGGAAACTCTGTCTTATGCCATTGCTTGTCTTACAGCAATTATTCTCACTAAAATTCAATGATGAGGTACATGTTAAGCATAGTAGTTGTTAAAATATGCTGAGCAGATTGTATCCTTCTGGATGCTTGCCATCTCTCAATGCGCTTGAATGCTAAATGATGTTTTCTCTCAATATGTCCTGTTTTTGGTGTAATAATATTCAGATACAAAATCTTGTCATTGTGTTGATGATAGGCTATCTGTGCCCTTAATATTATTTGGATTTTCTCATTGGAATCGTAATATTCAATGAGTACTCCTTTCATATGTAAACCACTCACATATGGACTTCCTTGGAGAAAACTTTCTACAGCAGCCTCATGCCTTCAGCTTCAGGTATTATAGTAGATAGTGGGCACTGGCTTCTATGTTTCAGGATCACAAACTTATATGAAAGAAAAATATATTTGTAGTTTTCAATAGAGGGTTCTATCCTGATTACAATTAGTGAGAAAGCTATGTGAAGATGCTTCTTCCAATATATGTACTCAAATTGCTTCTTTGTTGTATAGCTTTTTTGTTTCATAAGTTTTGATTAATTTTTTTATTTTCTTATGTAACTAAACAGCTGTTTAAGGTTTTCTGATGTGAAGAGCATGTGAGAGGTGATTCATATAGTAGCACACAAGGATGGACTTGATATGAAATTTATCTATGCATCTAATGTTCCCATGTGGCATACATTAAGACCTAGTGGGATAACAGTTTCAAGTTAGGTTAGTCTTTACACAAACCTATGTTGTGTTCAATTTGGATAAGTGAATTATCCTTGTCTTAAGAGAAAGAAGTAGATCACATGATTGATTGAAATGGTAAAATGATTTCTCACAAGATCAAGACAGCTAGTAAAAAGTTAAATTGAATTGTGTGCATTGTCCCAATGGTTTTACTGCAGCACATGAATATCTGTTTGGTCTTGCACATGTTTAAATTGAGCGCCAGATTGAATGACTGTTGCACATCTTTCATTTTTGGACGTTAATACTGAATCTTTTAAACATCGAAAACTAAAGATTCTTAGTTTTGCATTTATTTGCAAATAGCTTGTAGTAAGTATTCAAATTTATTCATCAGAAATTAATCTCATGTATCTGCAGAGTGTCACGATATCTCAAGATGGGACACAACAATTGGCTGTTGCCCAGCCAGGGTCCACTGTGTGGACTGACTTTGCATTTCAGCTTCAAGGGAATGAAAATTTGAAGAAGCCCCAGAAGAAAAGAAAGGTCATTCAATCTGCTTATTGTGAAGTTTGTAAAGTGGATTGCAACAGCAAGGAAGTACTTGACCAGCACAAATTGGGAAAAAAACACAAGAAAAACTTAGAGAAATTACTAGTGGCTGCTGCTGGGCCCAGTGTTCCATCAGGGTCACAAAATCCAATTATTGGTCCTCAATTAGACCCTAACATGGCCAAACCTGGCAACACAGAAAATGCTAAGAAGAAAGCAGCCAAATCTCTAGAAGATTTGGAGACGAAGAGAAGGAAAATTGTTGAGGGTGGGGCAGCTCAGGAGGCAGTCAAAGTATGTGCAATTTGTAATGTGGTGTGTAACAGCGAGAATGTATACAAGCACCATCTTGCAGGACGCAAGCACACTACAATGCTGAAGAAATATATGAGCGGAGTAAGTTTGATTGCGGCTACCTAAATATAAATTATGTCAGGTCAAATATTTGGCAAATCAAACAAATTTGCTGTTTTTCTCCGTCCATATTCTCAATCAAAATTGTACCTGTCTCGCATCGGTTCTGTTTTAGAAAACAGAATTAGACATATTCTTGTTGACTCCGTAGAAAAAAAAAAGCGCATCATTACATAAGAACTTGATGTTCATCGAGCTCCCTTTTGTTGCCTTATTTCTTTTCTTTTTTTTTTTTGTTTTTTTTTTCTTTTCATTTTATCCTTAATTGCTTTAAGAGATTTGTATATTTACATGTATAGATATCTCTGGCGTTAACATTTAGAAATAGGAGATTTTTGGTGTACAGTTTATGGCTAAATAACAGATTCACAGTTTATGGCTGAAAAAGCTTTTTAGCGCGGCTGGGGAGTTTTTAGACAGACTTTGAAAAGTTGTTGGCTGCCAACATCCAAGTATGTCTGTTCTAAGGTGCAACAAGCATCAATCTTTTTTATTTCCATAACACCTAAACCACAAAATTTATGAGATTGATTAGCAATGGACCATTATCCGGGGAAATGCCGAACTTTATTGAATTATTTTTTCAGCCGTAGAACAACACTATCTTATTGTCTAATTTATTCATGCCCTACGGTGGAACTGCATTTATTTCTCGCAGTTTTCTTTACATGGATGCAATGTCATGGCCATGAGCTTGTGACACCTGCATCTCTGTACTGCTGCTACAGTCATTTACGATAGCAATGTGACAGGTCTTATATTCCAAATATCCTGGGCATATTCGTGAATTGTCCTGTCACTGCTGAAGTTGTATGAACCTGCTGTATTCAGGATTGACATTTTGGTCCATAGCTGACATAAAAAAACAAAAGGTCAGAAAAAGAAAAACACGATGGAGCAATGCTACTAGAAAAACTACAAATTCCAAACTGAAGTCAAAAATGGGCATGGAATTTGATCTCATGAAAGGCTTGGATAAAATCCTTCTGAAATAATTTTTGTAGATAAATAAGTCGATGCAGTCGATGAGTATGCAACCCAGCATATTTTCCAGCAATTTGGTTAAAAGTAGGAAAGAGTTAAATAAATGTAGCTCACCTTTTGGTCCCGGTATGACTTATCCACTTTCTCCTGGCATTCTATATAGCTAGGGAAGTCCTTGCCAACAAGGAAATAATCAGCACGACCAAAACCTTCGTTTCCTTCTAAAGATCCCATCAATTCATCATAGTTGTAAGGCCCAAAGACACCACTTCTCACAAATTTCTTCACTTCTTCAAAACGCGGGTCCGGAACAAACTGTAAAAGATGATATTAAAGGTGAAAAGTTAAATCACCCAAAATGAGAAAAATATGAAGACAGAATAAAAAAGAGGTCCCATCTCTTTTATCATTAATATTTATCTGGAGGAATCTAATAAAAGTATAGATGCTTGATTGTTTAAAATCCTCAGC
Source organism: Excoecaria agallocha (assembly GCA_037975025.1). NCBI lineage: Eukaryota > Viridiplantae > Streptophyta > Magnoliopsida > Malpighiales > Euphorbiaceae > Excoecaria > Excoecaria agallocha. The sequence goes on along the minus strand of CM075816.1, from coordinate 11,647,886 downwards.
AGAGCTCATTATGATCAGACACCAACTAGTAATACTGTCAAAATATCAATGCAGAAATAATAGTAAGGTTCATTGGTATACCTTCCCCTGAGCTCTTTCTTTCCTTAGCCCTGCAATCTCGTGAGCTTTGGCACCAAAAAGGAAAAAGTTCTCTTCTCCCACCTCTCGCCGTATTTCAACATTGGCCCCATCCAAGGTACCAATTAGTACACAACCATTCATTGCAAACTTCATGTTGCTGGTCCCACTGGCTTCCATCCCAGCAGTACTAGAAGAAAGGGGAGACATATGTCAGCACAGCAGAAAGTTCTTCCATAGTACTTTGTTTATTACTTCCTAGAGTTATCTCGAGTTTTTGGCGTTTGAATTGCACCAGGCTGCAGCCCCAGGAAACCATTTTAGTTGTCAGTGAGACTTAAGCACACACTAATGACTGAATTGATTGAAAGCCCAATTACATTTAAGAGAAATAAAACCTTGTCAGACTTAAAAACCTTTAGCGCTAAAACCTCGATCAATCTAATGTGGGATCAATTGGCAATAAGGGAATGTTTTCTTCAGTCTAAACAGACTTTTCTGACATCGGGCCAGTACTTTGGAAGTCCAACATGCTAATTAAAAATGAGAAAGGAAATAAATTATGCAAGGAATTTGTCCATCAAAACACACACAGCAACAAGGTTCAGTGGGGCTCAGCTCTTGTGCTTACATAAAGAATGCCAAACTATTATGCAAATGAAAATGGATTACCTGATATGCTGTGAGAGCTCACTTGCAGGAATAAGCACTTCAGCGACACTGACATTGTAATCTGGGACAAATACAACCTAAAATTCAAAAAGAAAAAGAAAATTGTATAACACTTCTATTTAGGTATAATGAAGCTGGCTGCTATTAATTCATTTATAATTGAAAAGCAGGTAAGCTTTCGAATTTCAATGTTTCAGAAACAAAATATAAAATAAATTGGATCAATAACCCCCAAAATTCTATATGACATGGACATAAAGACGTAATCCATTTTGAGATTGATCTATGCTGCATTTGGCAAATTCATATACAAGGTCTCTGAAAAGATGAATGCTCCCTTTTCTTTCAAGTATCATAATAACTTCAATCTTTGCCTATCTGTTTATTGCAATTTTTTTTTTTCTCAACAGGGAAATGCAGTACTCTAGTTCCATTGGAGCACAGCTTGGTGACATAATTTGGAACTAGGACTTGATATTAATCTCATATGCATCTTAGTCAGCTGTCTCAAGCAACTCAATACAAGTAGCAATGACAGGAAAATGATCAACTCAATAAGTATATTTTAACTATTACACAGCAACAAATATTTAGACATGAAACTAACTAAATACAATAGCTTAATTCAACTAAACCAGCACTGATCTTAGTCTAGTTAGATTTCTCTGCATGAATATTTGTTTCTCTCCATTTTTCTCAGGTTAGCGTAATAATTATTAACAAGTTCCAAAAAGTGAACTAGAATTGCTAAGGTAAACGAAGTCTTAAAATGAGTATGCAAAGGCTCACGAATAGTTTTACTAGAATGATGAAGTCATACCTTCAGTAAATTGCCTATTTCAGGGTCATGATTCACGGTGACCCCAACATCTGTAATGAATTTAACAATTCTCTTGGCTTGCACATAGGTAGCAAATGCTTTTCCGCCAAAAATACAAACTCTGGGAACATACTTTTTCTTTCTTTCTGCAGCACTCATTTCTTTCATCTTCTTGTAGCGGTACACAATTCCCAGTATATTCAGCAGTTGTCGCTTGTATTCATGAATGCGCTTCACCTTAGCATAATAATTACTATAAACTATAAGCAACTATGGATCCAAAAGAACCAAGAAGTAAGGAAAATAAGAAAGTAATTGCAAATTATAACCAACTTTTATGTTGTAAATTGAGAAGCCTATGGGCCTTTGGATAGTGTTGGTCAATCACCATTGAGAATTAGTTTTCATATACAGCCTTAAATTTCAGTCAACATCTATGGGCTAAGATTTTTTGGTATACATTCCCTTTAACAGAGCTGAAGTTTTTCCATCCATTCTCCAATATTTCCATAGCATTCTTGTCTTTGTTTTCACCTTTATCAAGTGCATACAGAATTCAATGTAATTAATCATGCTTTCATCTGAAACTGCTTGCCTCTTCATTTTTTTTCTTAAGCTATAGTACAAGATATTTGACACTATTTATGGAGTGTAAAGAGCTCAACTTCTATAGTGTTACCTGGATATCAAACATTGCATCAGGGCTGACAGAATACCCTGTTTTTTCTTTGATGAAGGCCATAGCCTTCATTTTATTGCTTTTTTTTGCAGCCCTCCATTGGGTTTGGAGATCTTCATTATCTGCAAACTACATACAAATTGCATGTCGTTGATTAAAATGCATAGCAGTGACATTATAATCCAGACAATTACAGAAAACTTAAAATTAATTACCAAATGGATTAGTAACAGGAGAACCAAAAAAGCAGCGTTACATATTTGAACGGAAGCAAATGTTTCAAATTTTATTCTGGATATGGTGTATCTTGCCTCCTTAAAAAAGACAAGTAATATTTGTAAGCCACAGCTCAGCAGAAACTTTTGAATGATTCAACAAGAAGCAAGTTTGGCAACATATGCTTCAACCAAGCTTAGACAATCGGCCAATTGTCCAAAACTTTCACAACACAGGGCAGCAAATTATTCAAAGATAACTTCTCTTCTATAATGGGCATTGGTCAACTGATATATTCAGAAAACTCCCAAAGTCTGTACGGCATGGCTACTTAAATCATTTCATGGGAAGAAGGAAATCGAAAAATCTCAAAGATCAGTAAAGTATTTTCCTTTTTCCACAAACACACGTATAAATAGGCGTACAATGACAGCCTAATGCTGAGCATATTTGTCCTGTTTACTAAACCAAATGGAAAGTTAGCCAGTAATCTAGATCGACATTGATGTCATGATATGACCTACAATTTTTCTCCCAACAATCATATGAACCTGTAGAAGATTACGAAAACAAAAAGCAATAAAGAATGTTTCATGTTAACAAGTTTGAAATTCCTTGTGTTTGAGAGAACTTCCAAAACAAGAAATTTCCATTTGGTGGATTACCTTTCTTAATTCAGCCAACTTTTCAGTATTCAAGACCCAGTCTTCAGAGCCAGTCCAGTTGGTAATAATTTTACTCAAATCCGGATTGCAGAAACGAATCCATCTTCTTGGCGTTACCCCATTAGTTTTATTTTGAAATTTTGTAGGCCACAACTGCAAAATGTAGAGCATATGAAGTTACAATACAAGCATTGCCATAACAATTTAAGAGGAAGTAAACTTTCATTTAAGAAGCATTTCATGTGATCAAATAAACAGCAGGAATCACCTTATAAAATGAATTGAACACTTCATCCTTCACTATTTCACTATGTATCTCAGCAACTCCATTAACTGCGTGACCTCCCACAACACAGAGATTAGCCATCCGAACCATCTTTGGCGGTGGTTTTTCCATCACCTTTTCTTTCTTCCGCGTGTCTTTGCTTTTGGGTTCATCTTTTCTGTCAAGCACATCTTTTTCACCAACCTGCTTGATTTCCTCATCAGAAGTGATTTCCTCATCTGAAGTGATTTCCTCATCAGAAGTGATTTCCCCATCAGAAGTTTCACTCTCTTCAGTCGTAGAAGCAATGGAGGTTTTCTTAGGTTTAACAATTAAATCTGCAAAGGCAGCAGGCAGATCTACATTTTCCAATATTCTCATTTCCTTCAGTTTTTTTTCTAACAGCTCAGGATCTGGTTTTCCATACTCCGAAACAATGGTGCGTATGAGCTGTCAAATGTGAAGTGACAGAAATTAGAGGTGGAATGAATGCACAACAGAAATATGATTTTCATACAGTTCATCCCATAATACCTCTTCATCAATCATTTCAATGATCTCAACATGCCTTGGTAGCAGTTTCTGCATAAGCTCCAAACTCCATTTTTCCAATGCTTCTGGTAGAACAGTATGGTTTGTGTATGCCACAGTTCTGGTACATAATTGATTAGCATGTAAATATATATGCAATGAAACTTAAAACTGAATTTTTGGAAGGTATCTATGTTTGACCAAATAATAAGATAGAACAAGTGTATGAGGAAGAAAATTTACAATGAAAGAAAAAGATATCCAGATTTCTCTGCAGTCTTCGCAACTATTTTCTTTGGTAATAATTAGATGGACAATCCAGCATCAATGGAAGGCAATTTTCAATTTATACAGAAATTAAACAGAATAGACCCAACAAAGTAAAGGAGCCAATAAAGAATACTGCACGCTAGATAGAACAAAGACTGCAAAAATGCATATGAAGAAGCATAATGAATATTTAATTCCCATTCCAGTTAGCTCATATTTGTAGAAAAAATCCACAATGATCCAACCAATCAAATGTAAAAAGGGTCATTACTGAGTTATGGTTCCAGTGGATCCCAGGTAGGATAACTCAAAGATATGTTTTCTGTGAAAATGCTTGACAAAAGCCACAGGCTAGTTTGTACTGTCCAAGAGATGGGAATTATGATGGACAAAGGAACGATTTAGACATTTAGGACTGATCCAAAAATTACAACCACAAAATCAAAACAGTACTATGGGACCTATCATCAAAGATCTAATTCCCCAGTCACATCACAACCATCAAGACCTTTGCTGACTATAACAAATACCTCCAATGGCCAATACATTTGAAAATAGAAAATAATAAAAAAATAAATTTTGATATACAGAGCAAATGTAAGAGGAAAATGGAAACAAAATCAACATGTGTGGCTCAAACAATTATGCAAGGGAGTTACCTTTGAGTAATGTTCCAGGCCTCTTTCCAGTTCAATCCTTTCAAATCTATCAGTATTCTCATGAGTTCTGGGATGCAGAGTGTAGGGTGTGTGTCATTCATCTGCACTGCAACTTTCTCAGGAAATTCTTCCCATTTTATGTTCGACCCAGATCTTCTCTCAAAACGTGCAACTATATCTTGGAGGGAAGCTGAACATAAGGTATACTGTTGCTTCAAGCGAAGGATCTTGCCCTCCACCGAGTCATCCCCAGGGTAGAGCACATAGCAAATCTGATATTAAAAGAAAAGCTATGCAATGATTATCCTGTAAATTGATAGTTTTTTTTTTCAACAAGGAACATGTGATAGAAGATACTAGTCTGCAAATTGCACAACCAAAAATGCTCATACCAAGAACACACAGTTACAAGGTAGGTAATGAATTTTCTAAAGAGTGTTAACCACAGATATAAGCCTAAAGTATTCAAATAATTAACAAAAATGTATATTAAAGAAGAAAAACTACATAGCAAGAACAGATCATTGTGTTGCTGATTGATATTTAAGAATACATGCAGGAAGGCACTATCTTTGCAGGTGAAATTGAAGGCTAGTGCTATATAACAGTCAACATCATGTGAGAATATTTAAATATTCATTGCAAACACAAACCTTTTCAGCATTTGCTAGGGCCTCTAATGCTTTAGTGTGCTCCCCAGCATTGAAAGCATACAAGTCCAAATCTTCTGAAGGAGCTTTAGTTGACCAAAGTCGCAGGTTAATAGTGGTTTTAGTTTTATATCCAGGTATTGGGACATCATATGCTACAGCCTTTATATCTTCTCCTCCAATCCAGTGTTTCTTTCTATCTGAACCAGAAACAACCTTGCCGTAAAATTTTACAGGATATGCAACATCATTTCTCACTATTTCCCAGGGATTGCCCATCTACAAGGAGAAAAGTACAATTTAGAACCATTAAAAAAATAATTAAAAAAACCAAAAATTCAAGCCAAGTTTCGAGTCCTTGACATATATTAGGATTATCTAAAATGAAAGATATTGTGCAGAGAGCATAAATACCTCAAGCCAATCTTCAGCCACTTCTTCTTGACCATCTTTTGTAACACGTTGTTTAAATAAGCCATACTTGTAACGCAATCCATAGCCCCATGCTGGGTAGTTTAATGTTGCCAAAGAATCCAAAAAGCATGAGGCAAGTCGCCCAAGACCTCCATTTCCAAGGGCTGCATCAGGCTCCTAAGATATGACCAATTAAATTAGCCCCAAGATTTAAATGAGCATGGTTCCAGAAAATGGAAAAAGAAAAGATTTAACCAAGCACATAGGACACAAAATATGAGAGAAAAAGTTTGACATTGCTTACCAATGACTTTTGGGCTTTGCAAGATCATATAATTATGGGAGCTCTAAAGCCAAAATTTAAAATTCTCAACAAACAACTTATCAAAACCGGAACCATTTTAAACTAGGAGCCTCAAGCCGGAAGGGTTTCCTTTAGCATCCTATCCACATATGGTTTTCCTAGAGGCTATGAAGCATACAATGTGAGCCACAGATCTCCTTGGTTGATGTAAAATCAGTTAGAAAAGTATATCAACATTTAGTCATGCAAAGCTTATTACCAAAAATCAGTGGTACATTCAATTAATGTTGAAGAGTCACCACAGAAGCTCACCTGACGCACTACATTTTCCAAATTGTGTCCAAGCTTGGTTAAAGCTTCTGCATATCCGCCAGTCAGCTCTAAGTTACCAACTGCATTCAACAGTGCCCTCCCCTAAAAAGAGAAATGATGGAAGAACAGTAATTAATTTTAGAGATTAAAATATCAATTTTGGGGCTAAAAAAAATCATAACAATAAACCTGCAGAAATTCCATTGACAAATAATACGCCTGCTTTACGTTCAATTTCTCATAGTACTCATATGTTGCATTCCAATTTATTATCAAAGCATCACAAACACTCTGTGCAGTTGCAAAGAAGGCCTTTGGAAGCTCAAATTTCTCGGGAGCAAATGATGGCGTGAATTCTGCATGGTATTTGATACTCGAGGCAATTGATGATGCATCTGGACAGGAAGGATTCCAACTACTTGGCACTTCTAGAACAAGGTATGAGAGTAACAATTAAGTGTAGTATAGGACATTAAGTACACTACAATACCCCTAGCAAATGTTAAATGGAAGTAATCAGCACATTTGGGGGGAGAATTGGGAGAACAGGGAGCTCACACAAACAGTTAAGAAATGATGTGAAATACGTTAATGCTGAACTGAGAGAGAAGTTATTACTAACAGAACTTTCCTTTTTAGTTTCCTTAATCTTGAAGGAAAAGGAAGGAAAGATCTTTAGAGTTTATATGTAGGTTAATCAGTATTAGTTATCTTCAGCTCAATTTAAGAAGAAATACCCCAAATACATAGCTGTTAGAGCTAATTTTCCTACAAAAAACTGATTTACCATGTCAGTATCAAAAAAAGATCCGGGCCCAACAACTGTGCACGAGTTAGCAGCTAAAGACTTAACAACTGTGTATGATTTCAGTTAGTTTAGAAGCTAGGTCAGGCTAGCAATCTCTTATTCCAAAATAAACTGGAGAGCTCTTGCACTCTCCAGCCAATTAGATTGGAAAGAGATAGCTATTTAAAATCATTCCTTACATAGCAGATGGTGGGTCCCGATCTTTTTTTAATGCTAACATGATAACAGAAAGTTTTTATCAGCAACTGGAAAACTTGCTGAAAACAGTAGAATAAAATCGGCATCTTCTCTCATTTAAATGGAATTTATAGAATAATCACCATCACCTATATAACCCAAACACCTATATTCAGTCAAAAGGAAGAATAATGGTTAGAATTGTTTCTTAAGTATCCAAACATTCAAGAACAAACATTATAACTCTGAACAAAAACAAAAATCAAAACCGAAGATCTCTCACCTGCACTCTTCCATCCACATATAGAATATTAGACGCTTGAAAACTAATCAATTCTATCAACTAGAAATTTCAAAATCATAAAAAAATAAATAAATAAAAGAAAAGAAAGGCAAAGATTAAAAAAAAAAAACAAATTGGAGAGAATTCAAGGGGGACAAAGAAAAGCCGCAATCATGGCGCACCTTCATTGGAGACCGGATCTTTCACCTTAGGCTTTGGCTGGCTGGACACATTTTTGACAGAAAACGAACGCTTTACAGGGCGCGACCTCAAAGTCCGAAGCAACAACAGATTCGATCTCCACTTACTGTTTCCTGAACCAAAATCGACGAATCTCGAAATAGAACCACAATGTGCATTAGCAGATAACTGCGAAGTAGAAGTCACCATTCCTCTCTTTGCTTCTCTCCCTCTCGAATACTGATCAGTGACTAGCAGTGCGTGTATATAGGGGGAGAATGAGCTAAAAATGCCAGCAACAGAAATAGCAAAATTAAAATGATGAAAAGATTAAAAAGTTGCAATCTTTTCACTTCACTGTTATAGTGTATCTATATGGTAAAGAGGGTCCACGCCACGTGATATAGGATCGATTCACGAGCCTGTTTCCTCTCCGCCATTATTGAAAGCGTTGCGGTTAAGATACGTTGTGATTCAGAGAAAGATACGTTCTTTACGTGGAATCAGAGTATGGAGTTTAAGAGTGTAATTTATGACATGGCATCATTTTATTGGTGAAAATAGGCTACTGTTTGGTAACTGATAGGATAGTGTAAAAAGATGCGATTTTTTATTTTGAAGTGCCACCCAATTATATAAGCAACAAGCATCGTCCATTCGTGGCAATGTGATTTGCAGGTTAAGAGGTTCTTCTTCAACAAAAATTAAAAATATCAATCATGATGTATATATAAAAACAAAGAAATAAGCTCAATCGTCCATTTATATAAGCATTGCTATTCAGTAATTACTTCATAATATGAAGTTCATATTAATTAGAAATAATCACGAGATGGAGAATGACTCTCTACCTATTGTCCCGTGTAGGGACAGAAATTTTTCATTTCTATCTCCGATAACATTTTGGGGAAAAATATTTTTCCATCTCTGTTCCTACGGAGATTTCCATTCTCGTGGAGATCTCCGTCCTCGCAAAAAATATAAATATTTTTAAAAAAATTAATTCTAACTAAAATATAATATTTAACAATTAATTATAAGTAAAATATAATATTTAATAATTAAAAAAATACAAATTCAATTACAAATTAAATTAATATAAATTTTACCAATTAATAAAAGTAAACTTAAATATAATTTAAAATTAAGTTATATAAATATAATTAAATTTAATTACTAAATTTTGGAAGCAAAAAAATTTCGAGCCGAGAATCACAATTTCTATCCCCGCTTTGATATCTAAGTTGGAAAATATTTTTTTTCTGTCCTCGCCCCTACTAGAGAAATTTTCAAAGATTTTTCATCTTATTCCGGATGATTTTCTGTCGAGGATGAGTATTGCTCGCCTCATTATCATTCCTAACATTAATCCACCAAATTAGTTGTTTCTAAGTTGGACTGGACCGTGACCAACATTAAAGTGGACTGGACGCATTTGTAGAGTCCAGCAAAAACAAAGAGCACACATATATAAATCAAAATTCATTAAGAATAAACATATGCAGCTAAGGCTGCATGTAAAAGAATGGAGGTTCAATAATGATATTAGAGAGGTATTTCCCCTTCGTCCAACTCAAAACTTTCTTGATAGCGAGGTTCAACGACTGAGGGCTTCAAAGTTCCAAGGAATTTCTTACAGTCCACTGCTGCAAAGCAAAATCATCCTCCAGTCTCCAATGATCCAAGTTAATTATACTTTATTAATTATAAACAATTTTATATTTTTACTTACAGAGTTATATTTTATTAAAAATCATCTCTATTTCAAATGATTGAATTACCATTTTGATTCTCCACCTCTTACTTCAAATATATAAAAATAATATTTTATTTAGTTATACATTTTTATTTGACACATTTTCTATAATTTTTGACAATTTGGATAGAATAACAATATAGATAGTTTTAACACATATTTGAGATTTTAAACTATTTTTTCTTTTTCTATTGAAGCTATGTTTAAATTTATGAAACATTAAAGCATACGTTTAGAAGTGGAACAAAATAAAGGAAAAACACATTTTCAGGCTATCTGAAGTTTAACATTTTTTTTAGATTTATACTTTTATATTATTAAAAATTGATATTAAATTATTGTGTTTTACGAATTATTCATATTAGATCTAGTTTAAATGAGAATAACAAAATTGAATGCCCGCTCTCAATTAAAATAATCATAAGACTCACCAAGACTTAAAAAAAATAAAAAAAAAAAATCAATCATCACATTTTTTATGTTTGAAATAATTGTATATTTTTTAATACTTTTTATTTTGATAAGTTTTATAGTTATTTTAAAAAGATTTTATTTATAATTAGTAGACTGTATTTTAATTTCACTAGTTCCTAAATTGAATTTAATGTGAATGATATGAAAGATATATAAATGTAATATTAATTTTTTAAAATACCAAAGTTTAATATAAAAAATTAATTATTAAAATTTACGAATCCATGATGTATTTTTCTTTCTTTCTTTTTTTTTTTTTTGAAAAACAACACATCTAAACTTGATTAATGAGAAACAATTTGAGCCTCAAGAGCTGAAGAAATACAAGAAAGGGGAATCGGGTCCCAAAATATAAGATTTGACAAAGAAACGGATGCTCTAGCTAGAGAATGAGCCACCCGATTTGCACACCTTTTAACAAAATCAAATTTGAGGTTTACATCAACAAAAAGTAGGGAAAGACAACCTTTTAACACCTTTTTATCATTCAGAGCTCGAAAAACTATCTCAAAATCTGCTTCGACCTGGACCAGAGGGAAATGATTAAACTTTAACCAACTTAACACTTCTCTCACACCTAGAGCGTCTACAACAACAGGATCAAGAATCCCATGGCTTAGCTTTTGTGATCCCTCACTACAAAAGCTGAGCCTGATCTATTTAACTCCTCAAAAGTGGTGGCATCAGTAGTAAGTTTAACACAACCTTCAATAGGAGGTTGCCGGGCAACATTATGCCTAATAGAAGAGGAAGCTCTAGCACTACAGTGATATGTTCTTCTTACTGACTACCACGAAAATAGAAGATTAGATGCCATGAAGAATGCTACATCTAGAAATTGATGAGAGCCCTGCCAAATAAACTTATTTCGACAAGTCCAAATGGCCCAGCATAAGGAAACAACAATACTACATCTATCCAAACTGAATGATTGTAGAATAATGGCAAACCAAGATTGCAAGTCAATAAAAGTCATGGCGGAGAAATTGAAACCTTCTTTTATCCAAACTTGCTTTGCGAAATTACATTCAAGGATATGAACAACAGCCTTAAATCTAGAACCACAAAAAGGGCAAGATCTATCAACTTCTATACCTTTCAAGAAAAGAGCTTCATGATCAGGTGTACAAGAGTCGAGGGCATGCCACAAGAAGCTTTTCATCTTAGGAGGTGTCATAAGATTCCAGAATTTTTGCCAGTTAGAAGGATTAAGAATATCAAGAAAATTTTCTGGTTCATCATGAATGGCTCTGTATGCACTCTTTACTGAATAACACCCATCACATTCATAAATCTATTGCCAACTGTCAGGAACATTACACAAGCTCAAAGGAATACTAACAATCAAATTTCTATCTCTCTCATTAAAAATGGAGAGCAAATCATACCTCCAAGACTTATTCACATCATCAGTAAGGTCAAATACAGTCAGGTTTAAATAATTATCAGGAAGAGTAGAGAAAATACACGGATTAGCCTGATCATAAAGCCAAGGATCCAACAGAATTGAAGTTTGACGCCCATCACCTGTGCAACGCCTTAAACCCTACTTAAGTATAGATAAAGCAGAAATAAAGCCACGCCAAACACAGCTTGGATTATTTCCTAACTGAGCAGACAACAGAGTAGAGTTTTGGCAGTATCTGGCTTTAAGAACCCAAGCCATTAATGAATTAGAATCAGAAATCAAATGCCAACAATGCTTGCTAAGCAAGGCCAAATTAAAATCATAAATGGATCGAAAACCCATACCTCCAAATTTACATGGCCAACACATGCGCTTCAAATATAACCAAGCAATCCCTTTAGTTCTATTAAGCTTCGTACCCAACCAAAATGAATTTAACATTCGCTCAATCTTGGTGCAAAGATCAAAAGGCAGTAAGAATATAGAAATAACATAATTCAGGATCGCTTGAACAACAGTATTCAGCAGCATTTCCTTTCCAGCCCTGGATAAAAAGGTTTTATTCCAACCTTGTAAATGCTTTCCAGATTCAGTGCTCAATAAACACAAACACCTCTCTTTTGTTCTACCCAATCAAAGAAGGGAGGCCAAGGTAAGAAGAGCACATTGTTTCTTCCTTCACTAATAAGATAAAGGAGACTTGATTTTTGGCCTAAATAAAAGTGTTTTTGATGAACTTAGTAGCAGATTTGTCAAAGTTAACCACTTGACCCGATTCAGCAGCACAAACTTTAAGAACAGACTTAACTGCTTTAAGTTCAATTGCTTCAAAAAAGATGTAACAATCATCTGCAAAAAGTAAATGACTGACCCAAGAAGCACCAATACAGACTCAACGACCATAGATCAGATTTATTGCTTCTTTTTCTTGAATTAATGCAGACAGACCTTCAACTGCAAGAATAAAAATAATGGAGATAGAGGGTCTCTTTCTCGTAAACCCCTTTTAAGAAAAATAGGGCCCTAAGAGTTCATTATCATAGCTCACAAAATATTTTATAGATTGCATACACATCTTCATTAGAGAAACCCAAAGAGCATTAAAACCCATAGCAAACAACACTTTTTCTACATAATCCCATTCTAACCGATCATGCGCCTTACTCATATCAAGTTTAAAAGCAGTAATGCAATCCTTTCCTTGTGTTTTACGCTTAAGAAAATGCATCATTTCAAAAGCCACAACAACATTATCAGAAATCAAACATTTTGGGACAAAGGCACTCTGAAAATCAAATATTACCAATGGCAAGATAAACTTCAATCTATTCACAAGCATTTTAGCCACTATTTTGTACTTGACATTGCACAAAGCAATGGGTCTCAAGTCTACCATAACTTCTATATTGTTATTCTTGGGAATTAGTAAAATAACAGTATTAGTCAAGCCTTCAGGAAGATTGTATTTGCAAATGATTTCTAGATAATCCCAGCTTACATCCTTCCCTACAATACTTCAGCAACACTAATAAAAACCCGAATTCATACCATCTAACCCAGGGACCTTGTCAGGATGCATACTGAAAAGAGCCCCTTTCACATGTACCTATGTGAATTCCTGACTCAAGAACTCATTATATTCTACTGTAACTCTACTACACAAATAAGCAGAGACCCTATTCGAACTACACTCGTTAAAAGAGAAAATAGATTGAAAGTAATTAAGAATTACAATGTCCATACCATTATCCCAGTTGCAAAATTGACCTGTAATATCCTTCAGTTTGGAAATCCTATTCTTCCTTTTCCTCTTAGATGCAACAGCATGAAAATATTTAGAATTTGAATCGCCCTCTTTAAGCCAAGAAAGCTTAGCCCACCGCTTCTAAAAAAGCTTTTACTGATATAAAAGGTCACGATACTGTTGTTGTAAATTCAGAAACACAGAATGGTTAAGAGGATTTCTCTGTGAACGGATAAATCCCATTTGTCTCCTCAAGCTTGCTATCCGCTTACAAAAATTACCCGTTATTGATCTCTCTCATTTAACTAAAGTTGTTAAGCAATGTTTAATTTTGTCATCTAAATGCGCTTGAGGATAAAGATGCCAGACCTCAGAAACAAATTGTAAAAATTTGCCATCTTGAGTCCAGGCATTTTTTAACCTAAACCGATAAGATGAGTTAGCAGTGGTAGCAAAATTTGTGGCTAGAAAAATAAGGGAATGGTCAGATGAACTAACTAGGAGATTACTTACTTTAAAGCTAGGAAAATGAGAAACCTAACTACCTAAAGCAAAAGCCCTATCTAGTCATTCTTCAACCAGCGAAGGATTCGATCCTCTAGCCCATGTAAAAAGATACCCTTCCATACCAAAATCCACCAGACCACTGCCCTCAATTGCTTCACGAAACCCATCAATAAGACGTTGAGGTTGAATTTGCCCACCCCTTTTCTCTAAAATATATAGCAAATCATTGAAATCTCCTAGAAGACACCCAGGTAGATCAAAGACAAAAGCAAGCATACGAATAAGAGAACAAAACTCTCTCTTCTATTTCGATTTGGAATCCTCTAGTACCCAGTAAGGCGACATCGTGAGGAAGGCTACAAACACACTTCTACATAAAATAGCCAAGTAACTTAGTAGAGTTCTTCTCCTTCCATAAAAGAGCTAAACCTCCACGATGATCCATACAATCCACACCAAACGCACCTTTGAAACCCAATAACCTTTTTAAACTTTCCAATTTGTCTTTGTTACATAGACCCTTTTACAATGAACAAGGTCTTTCAAGATCCAAACTGTGTGTAGGTTACCCAGCCCATGACAGTTCCAGCTGATGCAACTCATGGTCCAGGCCCGCCAAAAGCTTATTTTTTAGAAAAAATTATACCTATTATCACTTTTTTAACCCTAATTTTTAAAAATACAGCCACCACTTAAATATATTTAAAAATACCTTATTTTAAATTTTTGTTTTTAAAAATACCATTTTTTATGTTAAGCCTTAAATACCCCAGTTGCTAAATCCAGAGACAGGATCACAGGGGAGCCGTTCAGAGCATCGGCCACCCAATTGACGACCATGATGTCATCGTAGATTGGATTACCGGACTCTTTAACGACTCTGACGTGGCTAGGGTGAGCTGAGTAGACGTTGATGTTTTCTTTGGAGGAGTAACGGCTGTGGAGCATGAGAGTGAAGGGGATCAGCGACGATTTGACGCGGTGAAGAGGAGCAGCAGCGAGATGGAGAATGGAATCAAGAAAAGTTGAATATCAGAAAGTTGGCAAGTTCAAGAGCTGATTTCAGAGCTTTCATGGCCGGCAAAGCATGTGCTATAAGCGATTTATCAGAAGTAGCCATGATCTCGTTTCCCACCGCTATGTATTTGATGATTGTTGAAGGGTAAAACGGTGAAATGTTAGCTTAGATCCATGCTTGAGCAGCGGGAAGCTTTGAGAGAGAAGGAATATCGTTGTTGCCGACGGTGAGGTTACAGAAATTTCGATGTTGGCGAAAGTTCGAAGGATGTCAATATTGGCGTCGAAAAGCTTAATATGGTCGATAGTGGTTTAAGACTTGAGGAAACTGGCAACTTGAGAGGGCGGAGGAAGGTTGTTGGCTACGGTGCCATAGTTAACGCCGATTGAGTATGCGACGGTGGCTGAACGAAGAAAAAGACGGTGGAAAACGAAGAAGAGGACGAGCAGGAGAAAAGGATAGGAGAATTTCGCCATTTTGGAGAAGTGGGAGACAGGGAATAGTAACAAGTGGAAGTTAAGCATAGGCCAATGTAAGGAAGTGTGGTGGGACCCACCCAGGTGGAAAATAAAGTAATGTGGGTCCAATTCTTGTTAAACTGAGTTCATCGTCAACGAAACTAGTCTTTTCCAGACATTCACTAAATGATAGATCAACAAATCCACCGCCAAGTTGTCATTTTGATTTCAAAAATGGTGAAAAATCCGCCCCTAAAAGCTCTATCGCTCTTCAATTCCTCATTTCACCGAGGGATTCATCAAACTTATCAATCTGTTTCCTTTATAATCTACCACCTGCTTGACTCCAACATGAAATTCCATGCCCAATCTCTCATTCTTCACTTGCTCTCTAATTGAATCTCCTCCCTTAAAAATATCTAAATTCCTTACAACTGGAACCAAACTATCCATTCAATTTTCTTTCTTTAGTTATAAAGTTATTGTCCTGTAAAAGAAAGATTCTCCTATATCTTTTTTACTTAACATATACAAATACATCTGAATTTATTATTTTAAATATTTAAAATTTAATCAAAATCAAATTTTATTCTTGATTTTAGTATACCAAAATCCAAAATTAAAATGATATTCTAAATTTTGATATACCACCGGTATACCGAATATACCTTCTAATATACCAGGTATACCACCGGTATACTAGTTAAAAAAAATTAAAATTATATTATGCATTTGAAAATACTAAATTAAATATTAATAATAGATTTTTTTAACTATTAATTAAAGCTAAAAAAGTGGATTATATTTCATGATAAGTAAATAAAAAAAGAGAACTTTTATTTTTTTAGAATGGTATATATATTACAATATGCAAACATATTCTTTTTTTTGGTATACCAAATTCAAGAATATAAACATTTTCTGCTTTTTGGTATACCAGGTGGTATACCACCGGTATGCCAGATATACCTTCTGGTATACCAAGTATACCACCGGTATACCTAAATTCAGAATTGAAGGTATATCACTAATATACCGGGTATAACTTATGGTATACCAAGTATACCAATGGTATACCGGATATGGTGGTATATCAGGTATACCATTGGTATACCAGGTGGTATACTACCGGTATATCTAAATTCAGAATTGAAGGTATACCACCGGTATACCGGATATATCGGTGGTATACCTGGTATACCTTCTACCCGGATAAAATGTTAGCTATAAGGAGTTGTAATATTAACCGATGAAATTAACCGATGCCATCAAATCAAATCAATTCT
The DNA here is from genome assembly GCA_037975025.1 of Excoecaria agallocha. Taxonomy (NCBI): domain Eukaryota; kingdom Viridiplantae; phylum Streptophyta; class Magnoliopsida; order Malpighiales; family Euphorbiaceae; genus Excoecaria; species Excoecaria agallocha. Next base: position 11,631,252 of record CM075816.1, on the reverse strand, counting down.
ACATAATATTACTAATAATTAAATCTATCATAATTTTTCCACACCATAAGTGGATTAGAATGATTTTTTTTTAATTAGTTCCAATTTACAAAGTCGTGTTTTTTTTTCCACACCATAAGTGTCCTCAAATTCCAATTTACAAAGTCGAGTTTTTATATTAATTAATGGATGAATATATATATTGGAGTAGGTATGAACCCGTCATCAGCTTCCCCAATTTGCCAATTTCTCATGTGACTGGTTCTCTATTTGAAAAAACAAAATGGAGGAGGAATAAAATTTTTAATGCTCATCAAAAGAAAATAAATAAATAAAAGTGTAAAATTTATGCAAATTTATTTTTAAAATTTCCTTCTCGATACAAATTATTATTATTATTATTATTATTATTATTATTATTATTATTATTATTATTATTATTATTATTATTATTATTATTATTATTATTATTAACCGTTACAAATCCCATATAATTATTAAGTTTGGGCTTGAAAAAGAGATTTGACAGTAAAACCAAATTGGAGCCAAGTCTGTATAAAAATCAATTCTTTTTTTTAGAATGATGAAAATCAATATAATTACAGGACAACAACGTGATTGGCATTATGATTATAAATATCAGGATGAAGGTATAACTATTTTAATACATCGGCACTCCCTTCAACTCGTAAATATCGAATATTTTGCTTCTTAATTATTTTTGAAAAATCATTTAAATCTTAAATTTTTAATTTTTATTTAATAAACTTTTAATTTCGATATAAAATTTCTCTTTCTATTAAAACAATGTATAATTTTTTTTACATACACCAAAAGACTCACCTCTTTTTCTTATTTTAGAAAAATTTTATATCAGTATTTAAGAAAATATAGTATAAGGAAATTTATAATTTAAAAAAAATCAGATAATTACTTGAAAAATTCAAAAAATAAAGTGATTGAATTGATCAAATTTAGGTCTTAATATTATGGTAATTTTCACTTTGTTTCTTAAAAGACAAATCAAACTCCCAGAGACCATACTTCAATAGACAGGTACCAAACGAAAGACCCAGAGAGAAAGTGAAAAGGATCCATCAGTACGAATATAAAAAAGTCAAGGGATTCCATAAAGAGCAAGCATAGGATCCTGTGTGTCGAGACCGGCTGTGGCTGGTGAGAGAGCCTCTTCAACGGAGGTTGTGCAGAGGCTCTTGCCGCCAGCAGCAACGGCGGCGATATCCAATACAGCTACTGGAACTGCAACAACTTCCAGTTTAGCTCATTCTAAATCGGAGAGGATGAAGGGGCTTTTCAAGTCTAAGCCTCGTAATCTTGTCGATATTGTTCGACAGACCCGAGATCTCCTCATATACGCCGATCGCACCTCCTCCCCTGATTCTCGCAATCCCAAGCGTGAAGAAAAGTTTTTCTATATTTGGTGTATTTTGACTTCATTTTTTAAGTTAAATTAAAAAGTGGTATTTTTAAAAATGAAAATTTAAAAAAAATGTATTTTTGAAAGAGGAAAAAAGAAGGGGGTATATTTAAATTTAACACATTTTTTTGGGTAGTTTTGTAAAACTCCCTATTTTTTAGACTAGTCAGAAGAGACATAGTAAGTAAATGAGACTCATCTTTTAAGCCTAACTCAACATCATCTCTTAAACACCTATGTTTTGGAATAGAAATCATAACCCCGCTCTGCTGAGCTAGCAAAACAAAGTTATCTGCAATGTTGATTCCAGTTGAAAACTGACCACTACCATTATCCGACAAAACAGCAACTGAATGTTCCTTAGTCTCCTCATTTAGTGCAATGCCCTTTCTACGATCTATCCCACCTTCCCTACAAATAGCAACTACAGGCTCATCTATTGCTATCACTTCATTGGAACACTGGCCGGAGGAAGTATGATTCGGCAACAAAGAGGTAGTCCTTAGCCATTTCTCCCCTGTTGAGTTATATGGTTGACGGTTTAAGACTTTGATCATTTCATCATATTTCTTCATCACTTTCCCCTGTCCATGCTTAAATAATTCAATTCAAAATTTATCGATGTGCCCCAATAGCCCATATATGAAACATAGATGGAAGACGTTCATATTGGAATTTCACCTAAATCCAATTACCTCCTGCCTTCTTCAGTTTCATCCCCTTCCTGAATAGGATTATGAACATCCACCAAAGCTCTAAGACGCATATAATTCCTCCAAATACCTTTGAAATTATTGGGATCAGCACAAACATACCCTCCCAGGAAATTGTTAATACTTTGAGCAACCTTTTCTGACATAAAACCCACAAGCAGATCATGCATTTGCACCCACATACTGACATGAAATAGAGGAATGCTGTGTGAGGTTGATCCTCAACCTTCAATTTGTGAAAAATCAGCAAATGATTGTCAAATTCCAAGGGCCACCATCTATAACCATCTGGATATCAATTTCATGGAAAAACTAGAATATAAATATATTAGTATTTAATTCCTTAATGTGAACACCCATAACTGGCCTCCCAATTGAGGCTAAAGTGTTCTTCATAGCCTAAATATTAATGGTCTTATCAATAAGATATCACTCCACTAAGCTCCATAGTAAGCTTAGAGATTTATTATTAAGATCTTCGTCTTCAAAGACTAAGCCTGGTTCCTCATCATCTTCAATAGAGACATTAGCACATAAACCTTCAATATTCACACGATTGCCAGAAGCCACGTAGGAGAAATGACCAACATAGAACCATAGAAGACAAGGGACAAGGAAACTCGCATAAGCGAGACAAGCAAAAATCAAAACTTGCTAGAGATCAAGACTTTCACACTTGTGATACATTTTGAGTTTTGTACGAATTGTATTTTTAGTGAATTAGAAGAGCAATTTGATTTATAAATGTTTTTATATGTACATAATTATAGAAAAGAAAATGAAAAATGTGAATGCAAACTTTTCCAAAGTCTAAAAAAAATTGGCCAAGTCTCCTACTAATTGAAATATGAAATCAAAAGACAATTTCCACGTACCACAAGGTATCATCATATAATCAATGCTTCCATTTCTGACCGACCGAAAAAAAATAACTTCTATTGTTGCATCACATCCATGAACAACCTCTCATTTCTCAGGTCTGCCTTCTTCCTTTTCTTATTTTTCCTATTTCTAGCTGTGAGAAAACACAATGGAAATTATATTTGTTTGTATTCAATTGATTAACACTAAGATTACACTCCTATTTATACAAAATTGATTAACACTAAGATTACACTCCTATTTATACAAGAATTTTGAGAAACTAATTCAACAAAATAAGTCAACAAAATACAACTCCTTAATTAGCTCCTAAATTTACTCCTACCAACTTTACAACACACTAGGAATAACCGGCTGTATATAGCTGTATTCCTTATTTTCTAACACTCTCCCTAAAACTGGAGAATAAATTTTAATTATGCTTCAGCTTGTAACAAATTTATTTCTTGATATAAACTTCAAAATATAAATTCGAGCTTCAAAATAAAATGAAAAACAAATGCGAAACCCTCTCTAACGAAATCTACAAATAACCGATGCCATAAGGTTCAACCCGAAATGTAGATCAAGTGCAACTCTCTCCAAACGAAGCTTACACAAATAACCCATAACATAGACTTCAACACGAAAGGGAGATCAAGTGCCAAACGCTCTCCAAACGAAGCCTACAAATAATCCGTGAATAGGCTTCAACACGGAACAGAGATCAAGTGTAACACTTTCTCCAAAGGAAGCCCATAGATAACAATAAGGCAGTAATGTGGACCCAAATTAAATGTGACTTGACCACTCATCGGGCCTCCGCCAAAGGACAATTGCTGCTACAAGTGGCCAACAATCTCCCCCTCAGCAATATAAGTCAACACGTCTTCGAAAACAAAAGCAGAAACCACACCAAGAAGAAGTAGAAACAGCTAGAACCAGTAGGTACACTAAGCTGCTCAAACAACAGATCTGAAGAAGAAAAGTAGCCAGCACACCTATCGGTCACCGAAACTGGTGACCCAAAGAGGAACAGATTCCTCAACAAAGAAGAAAAAACCATGAAAAAAATGAGAGAAATGCAACCCTCAGACAAGAGAAGATCCAAAAAAGAGCCAGAGGCTCTGATACCATATGAGAAAATACAATGAAAATTGAATTTGTTTGTATTCAATTGATTAACACTAAGATTACACTCCTATTTATACAAGAATTTTGTGAAACTAATTCAACAAAATACAATTCCTTAATTAGCTCCTAAATTTACTCCTACCAAATTTACAGCACACTAGGAATATCTGGCTATATATAGCTGTATTCCTTATTTTCCAACACTACTCATTCTAATTGCCGAGCCTTACACACCAAAGGAGCAAATCCTTATCGATTGTGGCTCCTCAGGGACTACAACAGCACCTGATGATGATCGCGAATGGATTGGAGACTTAAATTCCAAGTTCAAGGCTCAAGAACCATCTCAAAATCTATCTGTTGATGCTACAGCCACCGATCAAAGATGGGTCTCATGGGTTCCTTACGTGACTGCCCGTCTCTCTCGATTCCCTTTCACCTACTCTTTTCCTATCACTCCAGGCCCCAATTATATGCGCCTTTACTTTAACCCTGCTCTATACCCTGGTTTTGATCGGTCTAAGAACTTTTTCGATGTTAAGGTAGGCACTTTCACTTTGCTCCGGAACTTCAGTGCTTATCATAGTTCGACAGGTGCAGCTATTTGTAAAGAATTTTGTGTAAATGTGGAAGAGAATTGGCAACTTAACATAACATTTTCTCCATTTTTAGGAAATTCGAATGAGTCATATGCTTTCATCAATGGGATAGAGATTGTCTCGATGCCAAATTATATTTACTACACTCCACCAGATGATCCATGTCTCGGTGTTCCCCTCATTGGTCAGGAAATGAAGCTACATATAAAAAATGACACCGCATTGGAGAAAATGTGTAGAGTAAATGTTGGAGGCAGCACTATATCACCAATAAATGACAATAACATGCATCGATTCTGGGATGCTGATTATGGATTCACGGAATCCGGAGTTAGTGCATACAACAACTCAAGTTCTTCTCCCAATTATTCGAAAATACCAGCATACACAGCACCAAATGATGTGTACTGGTCTGACAGGAGATTGACCCGGGAAGCCAACAATCAGTCTTGGGTTTTAACAGTTGATCCAGGATTCAGATATTTGGTAAGACTCCACTTTTGTGAATTTGTAGAAATGGTTGAGGTCAATCTAAGGCGATTCGGCATCTTTATAGACAATCAGACGGCTGAGGTAGGCTTTGATGTTATTGAATTAAGTGGTGGACATAATATTCCTATTTACAAAGATTACATAGTTTCTGCTGAGGAAGGACAAACTTTTGGTTATTATCTTTCCATAGTTCCACGTCCTGCTTATAATTCTTCAGACGCTTTCTTGAATGGACTAGAAGTTTTCAAGTTGAGCGATTCCATGGCAACCTTGCTGGACCCAATCCTAATTTTCCTGTTTCCCTAGTGTTAACATATAATTTCGGGGAATCCCTTAACATCAGCATTATGTATATATGGTATCCCTTATTGTAATATTTTGTACTTACTTAGATCATATTCTTAGGCATAAATGGTGCTCTGTATTTCTATAAATATTATCAATAATATTCATCAGGCCAACGCAGCCTCTTACACTTTCATGGTATCAGAGCCAAAATAATTTCTTCTTCCATATCTGTTCGTTCTATTTTCTTTGTTTCTTGCATAATGGCAACTGATGATTCCTCTTCACCCTCTGATGTCAGTTCTCTATCCACACAACAGTCCCATCCTGCATTTTCTTTATCTAATATACGACAGCATATCCCAGAAACACTTGATTATTCCAACTACCTCATATGGCGTGAACTTTTTGTTCTGGTATTGAAAGGTTATCAAGTCTATGAACATGTTGATTCTGAAAACCCACCCTTTATCAATGATTCTGGTTATGCACAATGGCAGCAGATTGATTCTCTTGTTCTTTCTTGGATTCAGTCCATCATTTTTCGTGATATTTTGAGATCAATAATAACTCCTGGTAAGACTCTTACTGCTCAAGATGCTTGGTTAAAAATTGAAAAGATATTTAGGGATCACACTGAATCCAGAATTGTATCTCTTTGTCAAGAATTCTATCACTTAGAGAAAAAAACATTATCAATGAATGCTTTCCTTAATAAACTGAAAGATTTGTACGACTGTCGTACTGCCCTTGGAGATGATGTTTCTAACCGTGATCTTATCATGCAAATTGTTATGGGCCTTGGTTCGGAGTATAATCCCATTACATCTGTCCTTCTTACCCGTCATCCTCTGCCTACATTTGAAGAATGCAGATCCTTATTACTTATGGAGGAATCTAAATTGCAAAAACAACAATCCACTTCTGTTACATCTGACCAGCTATTTCTTGCTCAAACTCGACCTCCTACTACAACTGGTGGCCGTTTTGCAAATAGAGGTGGACGTGGTGGCCGTAATAATAATAGAGGTGGACATGGTAATTTTCAGTTCTTTAAACCACGACCTCCGACTGTTTCTTCTGGTATTCTTGGTCCTCCTCCTCATGCATCAACTACTGTGGGAATTCACCATTTTCAGCACCATGTTCAATGTTATACATGTGGTGGTTTTGGTCATGTGTCCCGTCTATGTCCTTCAGTTCCAAAAACTGATGCTACTTCACCAGCTCTCTCTGCAACTGAATCTCCCACTGACAGTTGGATTATGGATTCTGGCGCCTCTACTCATATGACTAATGACCCTGGTAAGCTTCATTCTATTCCCATATTTTGGATCCAATAAGATTAGTGTTGGAAATGGTGCTTTGTTACCGATTAAATACTTTGGGTCTTCCGTTATTCCAAATAGTTCACGTAATCTTGTCTTGAATGATGTTCTTGTATCCCCTGCACTTACTAAAAACTTAATTTCCATTAGCAAACTTACAGCTGATAATAATTGTACTGTTGAATTTGATTCCTCTGGTTTTTGTGTTAAGGACCTCCAAACGAAGCACAAAATTCTCAGCTCTACTAAACAAGCCAACCTTTATCCTCTTCATGGTCCCACCTACCCAACAACTTCACTTGGACTTGCTGCTACTTGTGTCAACAATTCCATTTGGCATCGTCGCCTAGGACATCCTAGAGCTAGAGTGTTGTCTCACCTTTCTCAAACTTCATTAATCACTTGTAATAAAATTGACATTGCAGATTCTTGTCTTTGTCATGCATGTCAATTAGGAAAGCATGTTCGTTTGCCTTTTAATAAATCACAGTCTCACACATCCTCACCATTTGAACTAATCCATTCCGATGTATGGGTTTCACCTGTCTCTTCACATAATGGTTACCGTTATTTTCTTAGTTTTCTGGATGATTTCTCTCATTATTGTTGGGTATATCCACTCAAACATAAAAATGAAGTTTATACACACTTTATTCAATTTCATGCCCTCGTTAAAAACCAATTTCAAACAACCATTAAAATGTTTCAGTGTGATAATGGTACTGAATATTCCAATTCATCATTCTGGAATTTCTTCCGTTTTAATGGCATTCTCTTCCGATTCACATGTCCATACACCTCTCAACAAAATGGCAAAGCTGAACGACTAAATCACACTTTAGGAAATATGATTACAACTCTATTAATCCAAGCTTCCGTGCCTCCTTCATTTTTAGGTTGAATCACTCTTTACAACTAGTTACCTTCTCAATCTTTTACCCACACCATTACTCAAATACAAATCTCCTTACCAGACTCTCCATCTACGAACACCAACTTATGATCATCTTCGTGTCTTTGGCTGTGCATGTTATCCTAATCTTCTACCTCAAGCTCCCCATAAGCTATCTCCCCGTTCCACCTTATGTGTTTTCTTGGGTTACCCACAACATAAAAAAGGTTACAGATGCTATGACATACATTCTAATAAGGTTATAGTATCTCGTCATGTGTTTTTGATGATAGTAATTTTCCCTTTGCCACTACTACATCATCTTCCACCAATTCTTCCACATTTTTTTAACTCCTTTCCGCACTAATCCATAGGAATTCATCCCACTAGCTCTTCGACAGCATTCTACGCCCCGCATGTCTCCACCTAATGACACAACAACATCTAATCTAGCCACCTGTCCTACCACTTCTGAAACAACTCCATTAAATCCTGACCCCACCATTTCTTTACCACCATCTCCAGTACAAACATCATCTCCTACACCCACCATGCTCCCCACCCCACCTACCACTAATAATCCACCTTTACCCACACGTCATTCCATGATTACACGAACTCATAATGGCACTCGAAAACCCAAAGTTATTTTTTCTTTAAATAGCATTGTTTCTAATGCTCTTCCACAAGAACCAAAGTCCTTTCATGAAGCTTGCTAGAATTCTCATTGGCAACAAGCAATGAAGGAGGAGTATAATGCCTTAGTCCAAAATCAAACATGGACTCTTGTTCCTCGACCACCTGGTGTTAATATCATTGGATCTCGTTGGGTTTTCAAGATCAAACAACGTGTTGATGGGTCCTTAGACAGGTAAAAGGCTCATCTGGTTGCACAAGGATTCAACCAGAGACCGGGTATTGATTGTGGTTCCACCTACAGCCCAGTAGTAAAACCTGCCACTATCTGCACTGTTCTTACCATTGCCCTCTCCCACAACTGGTCGATACATCAGCTGGATGTCAAGAATGCATTTCTTCATGGCTTCCTCACTGAAAATGTCTTCATGAAACAACCTCCTGGCTTTGTCAGTTCAACACATCCAGACTATGTTTGCAAGCTTCACCGAGCTTTATATGGACTAAAACAGGCACCACGCGCCTGGTATCATCACATCACATCATACCTATGCTCTAGGGGTTTTGTTAACAGCAAAGCTGATTCATCTATGTTTGTGTATCGCCATCATCAAGACATGGTTGTTCTCCTCTTATATATGGATGATATAATCCTCACAGCTTCCTCCCCATCCTTATTATCATCCATCATCACCTCTCTACAACATGAATTTGCAATTTCAGACTTGGGAGACCTGCATTATTTTCTGGGCATTTCTGCCACTCGATCTTCCTCTGGATTATTCCTCTCACAATCTAAATATGCACAGGAGCTCCTTCAGCGTTGTCATATGACTGCAGCAAACTCCATCTCCACACCAGTTGATTCCAAGAGCAAACTATCCATATTTGATGGTGATCTTTTGACAGATGCAACTGAATACCGTAGTATTGTTGGAGTACTTCAATATCTCACTTTTACACGACCGGACATCACATTTGTTGTTCAACAAGTTTGTTTATTTATGCATGCCCCATGCACCACTCATATGCAGGCTATCAAATGCATCTTACGATACATTAAAGGAACTCTTACTCATGGTCTTCTCCTATCACCAGCTTCTATTAATCAAATGATTGCATACTCTGATGCAGATTGGGCAGGATGTCCTGACACTCGTCGATCCACCTCTAGTTATTGTGTCTTCCTTGGCTCTAATCTCATCTCCTGGTCCTCTAAACGTCAGGCTACAGTCTCCCGTTCCAGTGCCGAAGCTGAATATCGTGCTGTTGCTAATGCAGTTTCAGAAGTGTCATGGCTACATTCCCTCTTATCTGAACTTGGACACAGACTACCATCAGCAACATTGATCTTCTATGATAACGTCAGTGCCATTTTCCTCTCATCTAATCCAGTTCAAAACAAACGAACTAAACATATAGAAATTGATCTTCACTTTGTGCGCGAGAAAGTAGCTGCTGGATCCATTCAAGTTCTTCATGTACCGTCCTCACTCCAATTTGCAGATATCATGACAAAAGGTTTACCAACCATTCTGTTCACTGAATTCCGCACCAATCTGAATGTTCAGTCCCCTCCCGATCAGATTGCGGGGGGGTGTTAGCATATAATTTCGGGGAATCCCTTAACATCAGCATTATGTATATATGGTATCCCTTATTGTAATATTCTGTACTTACATAGATCATATTCTTAGGCATAAATGGTGCTCTGTATTTCTATAAATATTATCAATAATATTCATCAGGCCAACGCAGCCTCTTACACTTTCACCTAGCTCCAGCAATATCACCGTTTCCACCATTACTGATATCACTGGCAACCAACAGGTCCAGCATCAAGAAAACACTGGTCTTAGCTGTGGGTGGAAGTGTATTGGGTCTTTTGATTATAATTTCTCTGCTCGCTTTCATGGCTATTTGGCGACTCAGAAAGAGGAAGCACCGTGGTTCTTATTATCAAATGTTGAGCTGTAGCTGGCGAATGGACTCTTCGAAAGCGCACTCATCGAGGACGAAAGTTTCTTCACTTCCAGAAGAGCTCTGCCTCCAGTTTTCACTAGCTGACATTAGAGCTGCGACTAACAACTTTCATGAGAGTTTGATCATTGGCGAAGGTGGCTTTGGCAATGTATACAGAGGCAAAATTGATGATGGAACAACAGTTGCGGTCAAAAGATTAAACCGAGAATCAAGACAAGGTTTTCATGAATTCAAGACAGAGATAGAGACGCTATCCCAGCTCCGCCATGGCCATCTTGTGTATTTAATCGTGTATTGTCACGAAGGAGGAGAAATGATATTGGTATATGAATTCATGACCAATGGGACACTACGAGAGCATCTATATGACACCAACAATGATCCAATTCCATGGAAGAAAAGGCTCGAGATATGCGTTGGGGCAGCCCGTGGATTTCAGTACCTTCATACAGGTACACAGCAGACAATAATCCACAGACATCAACAAGACAACCAATATTTTGTTAGACGAGGATTGGAAAGCCAAAGTTTCAGATTTCGGATTGTCCAAAATTGGTGAAACTGGGAATCAGAGGCCCTCCATGAATGATGTGATGGAAAATCTCGGGTTTGCGTTGGAGCTGCAAGAAGCAGCTGATGCTGAGAAGACGGCAATTGGTGAAAATTTGTATCCTGAAGTATCATTTCGTGCTTCTAAATATACGAATACTACAGTAGGTGGATCAGAGTTGGATTCAGATAATGATGTTAGTGGATTTTCAACTCTAGTGGATTCAAGTAATACCACTGGAATTAGCTATCCGAGTCTTGAATCTGATAGTAAAACTAGACATGGCTTTTCTGAGTCCACCAATAAGTAGCTCAGGATATTTTGCATGTTGTGATTCTAAATTTGTGTTGCTTGCTATGGCCATGATAATTGGCTATGTTGTCGTTCAGGCATGGTGTTTTAGTTAGTTTTTTCTTTTTTTGAGTATTAAATAGTTGCCCGTTTCTTGGTATGTGGTTAAAAGGAGTCACAGTTTCGGTAACTTTTTTCAATCCGTGTGGGAAATTACTTCCAAGTTGGACACTGGTCAAAACTTTCACTTTTGCTTGTTTGAGAAAGGTTGTTTCACAAAAATACAAAAAAAAAAAAAAAAAAATTCTTCTAAAAAATACAAAAGATTGTGGAAATTGTTGTTTGTTTCCGTTTGAACGTGGAAGTTTTATTCGCAACCCCAGTAACAAGCTTGCGTTAAGCCTTTATTTCTTGCATTCGCACCAAATTTTCTAAGTCGCTTCATGTTTTATTCTTTTTCTTGCAGTGAAAGATGGAATGGGAAAATGCTAATCACGCAAAGATTGACAATGACTCAACAAATGAAGGATTTAAATTTCTAATTGATTAATATGATTTAAATTTCACTATTTTCTATTTCTAAAAATGTAATTATAAAAATTAAAAAAAATGGAAAGTATTATATCAATTTCGTAGACACCGTCGCGATAACAATCAAACTAATCAAATAAGCGGTTTATATAAAAAGTAAAAAGAAAATCGATGCTTATAATAAATCTGCTGTATGTATGGGCAAACGTAATATAAAATTAGTTGCCAGGCTAAGGATAGATGTGGATATAATGATAGGGGCATTGGCATGTGATTACCCACTAGATTAGTTACCATTAATTTATTTTAATACCGAGGACAAAAGCCTCGTTAATTTTGCTACGAACAATGTCTTAGCCAACTTAGTGAGCACTAATCCATAGCTAATTCTTAATTCATGAGGCATGTGATTTATGAAATAATTAGCAAGGACAAAAGTCTTGTTAATTTTGCTACGAACAATGTTCTAGCCAATTTAGCGAGGACTAATCCGTAGCTAATGCTTAATTCAAGATGTGATTTATGAAGTAATTAGCAAGAACAAAAGACTTGCTGATTTTGCTATGAACAATGTCGTTGACAATTTAGCAACGAAAATTTCGTAGCTAATTCCTTAATTCAAGGGGCATGTGATTTATGAAATAATTAGCGAGAACAAAAGCCTTGCTAATTTTGCTATGAACAATGTAGTAACCAATTTAGTGAGGAAAATTTCATAGCTAATGCTTAATTCATGTGATCTATGAAGTAGTTAGTGAGGAAAACATCCTCGCTAATTTTGTTACGAACACTATTGTCGCCAATTTAGCGAGGACAACTCCGTAACTAATGCTTTTTATGAAGTAATTAGAGTGGACAAAAGTCTTGCTAATTCAGGTATGTGATTTAAGAAGTAATAAATAAATTTAATTAATTTGTAAAATATGATGAACAAACAGTTGTGCTTGAATGTTATGTTCGTTATGAACTTTGTATCCAATTATATGAAGTCTGTGCAAGTATCTAAATGTGTTGACAAACTTTAATTCCTCATGCAAATATGAAGCAAATTCTTATGTCTCGATTTTCTTCCAGGCTGAGCTATACAGAGTCAGGAAGGCATTAATGATCATTAACTCTGGTCTTTCCATTCTTGAGGATGATATTATGAAGGTTGATCAGCCAAGGGACCTATTCCTCTATTGTTATTATGGGTGAGTTGTTTTTGCTACTTGGCAGTTATTTATGTTATGATATTCTTTGACATTCTTAACACTGAGATTCTTTGACATTCTTAACACTGGCTTCAGTAACAAATATCTTAAGCATCACAAAACTGATTTATGAATTTAGAGTTGTGGTGATTTGTTGTTATGAGAGTTGATAATTTGATTGTGCTTTTTTGTTATCAACATATAAATGGAAGAAAAATTAGGGAAAGAAAGGATGATGGTTTATTTAAACTGAATTGCTACTATGTTCTCCGAGCTTTAAGTACAGTTTTTTTATGGATGAGAAACTTCTGAGTATGCCTTATAGTTGATGATATGCATTGGACTAAAGCATTTTCAGAAAGCATCGGAACTTTTGCACAACGTATGAAATATCTTTGCATATCATTTCCTCCATTTTGATTATCCGATTACATCAAGGTTTTACTTGTCTATTTGATATTCCTAATTTCAGGTTGTGACTGTTCCCATGTCTTCTATAAATGCTATAGCTGTTGAAGCATACAAAAATACATCTTAATTTCTCTCATCCACCAAGGCCAGGTATAGTTTGTCATTTTCACCCTGCAATTAGCAAAGGTAATTCCCAGATTCATAGGATTCTGAATAATTGAATTTATGTGTACTGGTTCATTTGGATCTTTTCTTTTGTTTTTGCCTAAAAATTTTCCTTAGAAGGAAAAATCTCCTTTTGAGACTTGAGTATGAGTAGCTATCCTTGTGGGTGCAGTTTTCTACCACTCTTCCTAAATATGCTTCTTTAGCAGCTCAAAGAAATTTAAAGAACTGTCAGGTAATTTAAACATTCGGCTTAGGACTAAATTAGTAATTTACAATCTATTTTCCATTAGCATTTTTCTTTGTCCAATAAAATTGTCCATCTTTTTGCCGATGCTCTTGATAAAAAAACGTTGGAATTTCTGAGTCATCTCTGACAAAGCTAACAAATGTACCATAAGCAATAGTTTTTTGAGTGCTATATAGGGAAAGCTTTCTCCCATAATGCTTGAACATGTAATTTTTTTTGGGAAATGGGTACTTTTCTGGGTTTGGGGTTACTTCTCTCAATATTATATGCATCTAAAATATGCAACAAAATGTAAAGGGCAGAACCCTTATTAGAAAACTAAATCCAGGCTTAAAGACACCGTACAACAGGATTTAATTGCGTTTACCAGTGCATTCAAGATGGTGGTTTCTATTAAAAGCAGCTAAAATAGCAATGCGAGGAACTTGGAAGCTATTATAGCCTAATGTGGCCAATTCCTTAATGCAAACCAGTGTAATTCATGGAGGAACCTTGTAACCCATTTTAATATCAGAAAAGTAGACTTGAAAAAAGTACAGCAGTTGTTAGATTTCTAGTATTTGGATGGACTTATGTAGAAAGGTATTTTAGAAGCAATAAGCGCTTTCTATATAAAATCCAGTCTCGTCTGTTGGTGGCTCCAAAAACTAAGTTCTCATTTGGGGACTGCCTTATGCCTCTTCCATGTACTTTCTGAAATGGTTTCTTTTTAGTGAATATGGGTAGGCATACCCTGTGTTTTCTCTGTAGTTGTCTCTTATTCTTATGAATAGGATTTATCCAATTACAATTGATAAAGAAATCTAATGAGTTTTATTTTTCTACCCGTACTAATATATGTGCATTTGTTTCATGATTTCACACTTAACCCTACGGCTTGACAGTTCCGAACTTAATTATAAAAATAGTATATTTTGGAAATTTTCTTATGCTGGTGCCTTTTAAATACTGAACTTCTTCCCTGGCAATTGGCTATATGTATTTTGAGATAAAACTGGACATAGTGAAAGATTTGGCTAATATTTTATTTTATTTTGTGATAGAATGCACTTGCCAGAATTTTATATGGTGCTTCTGGGAACAGGTTATGGACCCGCTGGATATGCTTTATCCGTAGCAGTTTATGCAGGACTTGAAGTACGCATTACTGTCTTTCTTGATTGTAATACTGCATCTATTCTGGATGATTAATTTGTTGCCTTTAATAAGATCCTTGACCATGTCAGCAAGTCTACTTTTTGGCTCCGTAGTTAGCACCATCATTGTATCTATAAGTGGAAGAGTTGCTTGTTCTTTCTAGCTAGCATATAGACAAAATATGTTAATTAGATAAGTTCAAATTGATCCTCAGCCATTAATCTCTGAAAAAACAGCAAATAATTGTCAAATGTCAAGGGCCATCATTTATAACCCTTTGGATATCAATTTCATGGAAAAACTGGAATATAAACAGATTAGTATTTAATTCCTTAATGTACTAAATTGTATTTTTAGTGAAGTAGAAGAGCAATTTGATTTATAAACGTTTTTATATGCACCTAATTATAGGAAAGAAACTGAAAAATGTGAATGCAAACTTTTCCAAAGTCTAAAAAAGGTTGGCCAAGTATCCCACTACGTGAAATATGAAATCAAAAGACAATTTCCACATACCAAAATGTATCATCATATAATCAAAGCTTCCATTTACGACCGAAAAAAACAAAACTACTATTGTCGCATCCCATCCATGAACAACCTCTCATTTCTCTGGTCCGCCTTCTTCCTTTTCTTATTTTTCCTATTTCTATCCATTCTAATTGCCGAGCCTTACACACCAAAGGAACAAATCCTTCTCAATTGTGGCTCCTCAGAGAATACAACAGCATCTGATGGTCGCCAATGGATTGGAGACTTAAATTCCAAGTTCAAGGCTCAAGAACCATCTCAAAATCAATCTGTTACTGCTACAGCTACCGATCAAAGCACCGTCCCATGGGTTCCTTACATGACTGCCCGTCTCTCTCGATTCCCTTTCACCTACTCTTTTCCTGTCACTCCAGGCCCCAAATATGTACGCCTCTACTTTTACCCTGCTTCATACCCTGGTTCTGATCGGTCTAAGGACTTTTTCGATGTTAAGGCAGGCACTTTCACTTTTCTCCGGAACTTCAGTGCCTCTTTATATGCTGATTATGGTTGGAGACCTAAAGATATTCGTAAAGAATTCTGTGTAAATGTGGAAGAGAATCAGCAACTTAACATAACCTTTTCTCCGTTTTTAGGAAATTCGAACGAGTCATACGCGTTCATCAATGGGATAGAGATCGTTTCGATGCCAAATTATCTCTACTACACTCCACCAGATGATCCAGGTCTTGGTGTTCATTTCATTGATCAGGGAATGAAGCTGAACATAGAAAATGACACCGCATTGGAGAACATGTATAGATTAAATGTTGGAGGCGCCACCATATCACCAATAAGTGACACTGGCATGTATCGGTTATGGGAGGATGATTTTATATTCACGACATACGATTCTATAGTAGACAGTAACTCAAGTTCTCCCAATTATTCGAAAATACCAGCATACACAGCACCAAATGATGTGTACTGTTCGGCCAGGTCATTGACCGGGGAAGCCAACAATCAGACTTGGATTTTAACCGTTGATCAAGGATTCAGATATCTGGTAAGACTCCACTTTTGTGAATTCATAGGAACGGTTAAGGTCGATCGGAGGCCATTCGACATCTTTATAGACAGACGGCTAAGATAGGCTTTGATGTTATTGAATCAAGCGGTGGACATAATATTCCCATTTACAAAGATTACATAATTTCCGCTGAGAAGAGAGGAGAAACTGCTGGTTATATTCTTTCCATAGATCTACGTCCTAGTTATAATGATTCTGATGCTTTCTTGAATGGACTAGAAGTTTTCAAGTTGAGCGATTCCTATGGCAACCTTGCTGGACCCAATCCTAATCCTCCTGCGATATCACCGGTTCAACCGTCACTGGCAACCAACAGGTCCAGCATCAAGAAAACACTGCTCTTAGCTGTGGGTGGAAGTGTATTGGGTCTTTTGATTATATTTTCTCTGCTCGCTTTCATGGCTGTTTGGCTACTCAGAAAGAGGGAGCACCGTGGTTCTTATTATCAAATATTGACCTGTTGCTGGCGAATGGACTCTTCGAAAGCGAAGTCATCGAGGACAAAATTTTCTTCACTTCCAGAAGATCTCTGCCGCCAGTTTTCACTAGCTGACATTAGAGCTGCGACTAACAACTTTCATGAGAGTTTGATCATTGGCGAAGGTGGCTTTGGCAATGTATACAGAGGCACAATAGATGATGGAACAACAGTTGCGATCAAAAGATTAAACCGAGAATCAAGACAAGGTTTTCATGAATTCAAGACAGAGATAGAGATGCTATCCCAGCTCCACCATGGCCATCTTGTGTATTTAATCGGACATTGTCACGAAGGAGGAGAAATGGTATTGGTATATGAATTCATGACCAATGGGACACTACGAGAGCATCTATATGACACCAACAATGACCCACTTCCATGGAAGAAAAGGCTCGAGATATGCGTTGGGGCAGCCCATGGATTTCAGTACCTTCATACGGGTACAGAGCAGACAATAATCCACAGAGACATCAAGACAACCAATATTTTGTTAGACGAGGATTGGAAAGCCAAAGTTTCAGATTTCGGATTGTCCAAAATTGGTGCGAATAACACTGCAGTTAGTACAATAGTAAAAGGTACGATCGGGTATCTGGATCCAGAATATGCTAGCCGGAACCAATTGACAGAAAAATCTGATGTTTACTCATTTGGGGTGGTTTTGTTTGAAGTTTTATGTCCTCGAAAACCAGTCGATCAAAAATTGGATGAACAACAACAGAGCCTAGCTCTTTGGGTGAAAAAATGCATAAAAAACGGGACAATCCATCAAATAATTGATCCTTATCTGAAGGGAAAAATATCTCCCGATTGTTTCAATAAGTTCGTGGAAATTGCAAAAAGATGCATACGTGAAAAGGGGAATGAGAGGCCCTCCATGAATGATGCGATGGAAAAGCTTGGGTTTGCATTGGAGCTGCAAGAAGCAGCTGATGCTGAGGAGGAGGCACGTGGTGAAAATTTGTATCCTGAAGTATCATTTCGTGCTTCTAAAGATACCAATACTACAGTAGGTGGATCAGAGTTGGATTCAGAAAATGAAGTTAGGGGATTTTCAACTTTAGTGGATTCAAGTATTTGTGTTTTTTGAGTTATATCATTAAAATTGTGTGTTGCATTCCTAAGATGTGCGTAGGGTAGTTCATATATGTATGGTAATTTTGACCATGATAATTGGCTATGTTGTCATCCAGGCATTGTGTTTTAGTTAGTTTTTTCATTTTTTGGGTATTAAATAGTTGCACGTTTCTTGGTACGCGGTTAAAAAGCTGCATATTTGGTTCATAACGGAGCTTTGTATTTGTGTCAAACACAGAGAGGAGTTCTGCTAATTTTTTTTTCTTTTTTAAAACTTGCATCCAAATTTTTTTATTAGGCAAGCAATTAAAATAAAAGACACCAAAAATACGTGTCTAAATTTTAAGTTTGTAATTTTTTTTTTAATTCTAAAATTTGTTGAAGAAAATATGTATTAAGTCTAAATAAAACTGTTAGAAAGATAGTACATGTCTCAAACATGAACTCTGTTAAGTAAAAATGCCACGGAAATGTCTAATCATTTTAATGGTGGCAAAGTTTTTATAAATTTGTATATGCATAAAATAAGAGGCCAATTTTATGAAATTAGGGAAGTAAGTTTAAATTTTTCCAAATTTTGCGGAAAAGATTTCTTTTTACTAAGGGGGCAATTCCATGGCTCTGCCATTCAATGAGGAGTCACCGTTTCGGCAACTTTTTTCAATCCGCGTGGGACATTACTTCCAACTTGGACGCTGGTCAAAACTTTCACTTTTGCTTGTTTGAAAAAGGAAGTTTCAGAAAAATACAAATACAAAAACAAAAACAAAAAGGTTCTTCTAAAACATACAAAGATTGGGGAAATTGTTGTTTGTTTCCGTTTGAACGTGGAAGTCTTACTCATAACCCCAATAACTGGCTTGCGTTAAGCCGATATTTTTTGCATGCACACCCATACACCAAATTTTCCAAGTCGTTTCATGTTTTATTCTTTTTCTTGCAGGGGCATTCACGCCCATACAACAAGTTTTCTAAGTGGTTTCATATTTTATTCTTTTTCTTGCAGTGAAAGATGGAATTGGAAAATGCTAATCACGAAAAGATTGACCATGACTCAACAATGGAGGATTTAAAATTCTAATTGATTAATATGATTTAAATTTCACTATTTTCTATTTCTAAAAATGTAATTATAAAAAGAAAAAATAAAAAATAGAATATAAAAAATGGAAAGTATTATATCAATTTTGTAGACACCGTCGCGATAAGTTTGAGCGAGGATTAATCCATCACTAATGCTTAATTCATGAGGCATGTGATTTATGAAGTAATTAGCGAGAACGAAAGTTTCGCTAATTTTGCTACGGACAATGTCGTAGCCAATTTAGTGAGAAAAATTCCATAGCTAATGCTTAATTCATAGGACATGTAATTTATAAAGTAGTCAGCATGGACAAAAACCTGATAAATTTTGCTACGAACAATGTCGTAGCCAATTTAGCGAGGATTAATTCGTAGCTAATGCTTAATTCACAAGGCATGTGATTTATGAAGTAATTAGCGACGATAAAAGCCTCGTTAATTTTGCAACGAACAATGTCGTAGCCAATTTAGCGGGAACTAATCTGTAGCTAATGCTTATATATCATGAGGCATGTGATTTATGAAGTAATTAGCGAGAACAAAAGACTTGTTAATTTTGCTACGAGCAATGTCGTAGCCAATTTAGCGACAAAAATTTCATAACTAATGCTTAATTTAGGGGGCATGTGATTTATGAAGAAATTAGCGAAGACAAAAGCCTCGCTAATTTTGCTACAAACAATGTCATAACCAATTTAGTCAGGAAAGTTCCGTAGCTAATGCTTAATTCATGTGATCTATGAAGTAGTTACTGAGAAAAACACCCTCGCTAATTTTGATACAAATAATGTCATCCCTAATTTAGCAAGGACAAATCCATAGCTAATGCTTTTATGAAGTAATTAAAGAGGACAAAGGCCTCACTAATTTAGGTATGTGATTTATGAAGTAATAAATAAATTTAATAAATTTGTAAAATACGATGAACAAACAGTTGTGCTTCAACGTTATCTTTGTTATGAACTTAGTATCCAATTATATGAAGTCTGTGCAAGTATCTAAATGTGTTGACAAACTTCAATTCCTCATGGAATTATGAAGCAAATTATTATTCCTTGATTTTCTTCTAGACTGAGCTATACAGAGTTAGGAAGGCATTAATGATCATTAAATATGGTCTTTCCGTTCTTGAGGACGATATTTTGAAGGTTGATCAACCAAGGGACCTATTTCTCTATTGTTATTATGGGTGAGTTGTTTTTTCTACTTGGCAGTTATTTATGTTATGAGATTCTTTTATGAGTCCCAAATATACTTTAGAGGGGGGGGGTGAATAGAGTATTTGGTGTCGATGGAAATATATCTTCAGTCCATTTTGTAAGCTCCCCTAGCATTGAGTATAAATCCTCCAAGATGCTCCACAGTTTCAGCCAAGGTAAGGATTCCTGTTTGCAATCAATATTTGGATTGGATGGTGCTGGAGCTGCTATCCCTTGTGCAACTTCCTCTATTTCTATCCCAACTTCTTCTGTCCGTATCCTAACCTCCTCTACAATCTTCTCTAATTCAACCTCCATTCCTACATCTAAGTTTATATCACTCTCGGTAGTTTCTCTTTTTTTCCTTGTTTTCCTCCTCTGCTTTCTCTGAATTTTCGGTGCTAGATTCACTGCTAGATAGTTCTTCATCCTCACTTGACTCATCCTCAACAAGTTTCAATTTTTTTTTCTCAAGGTTGATGGATTATCAACACTTTTTCTTAGACTACGAATTAGTTCCTTTGTTGTAGAATCTAACTTGATTTTCTTACCAATCATTTGCCTATCCATTCCAGCAGATGAAGGCCTTTTTTTGAATCTTTGTAACCTTAACTCAAAAAATTTATAGAAATCTTTTCCAATTCTCAACTTTTTATTAAATCATTCACAATTAGCATCATCAAGTGACAAATTTCAATACTTAAAAATAGCAATAAGTATCATAGAAAAAGGCAATCTCTGATTTTCCTTAGCATTCACTATTTGATGAAATATAAGATAGGGAAGATTTAACTAATAACCTCTAAAGATGTGCCACATAAAGATCTGCACTACCAACCCTAAAAATCAAGATTTCCACAAATAAATTTATGTAAAATTGGAAACTCGAGTTTTATATTGGTTGAGGATGGTGATTTGTCTTTTCTTTTGTACTCTTCCATATCTGTCGTTTCACTTAAAAATTCTATCTTATTCAATCCACCTATTTCTCCAAGTTTTATTTCCCTTAGTCATCCTAAAACCCTTATTTTTCAAATTAAAGATGATAGCTATAGTTTCCAGTGTAAGAATTTTATAATTATCTCCAATTTTCACAGCAAAAGACTCATCAACAAGAATTTTCCTAGACCCATAAAATTCTTGAACAATAGAAGGGTAGATATCTAACTCATATGTTAAAATACCTTTCCAGTTGAGTTGCTCCAACCAAATGGCTACTTGGGTGTCTGTTGCTTTGAGTTCTTCCCAATTGACTGACTTGGGTGTGAAAAATCTCGAATTTCTTTCACTTTCAGCATTGATAATGATTTTGCTTTCTGTGAGGAAAGGGTTTCCTTGACCTTCGGTCTGGGGAATGGTTTCTTGTGAGCAGGAATTTTGGTTTTCACCATTATTGTTGTTTTAAAAGGGATAGATTCAAAAAGACGGAGTTAATTTTTTAAAGATAACACCTTTTTGATGCACTTTATATAGAAAAACCAAAAAGAAGGATATGCATTAAATGATTTGGTGAAAATGTGCCTTTTTGAAATCAAATAAGAAGACTCATCCTTGTTGGGAATAAAAAGTGGGAACTTTTCATTTCCCAAAAATGAAAGTTATTTTATAAAAGGCCAAAATTCCCTTTTAAACCCAAAAACATGTGTTGATATTTAAAAGTAAAATAAGGAAAATTAAAAATGTGCAATAAAACTTTCAATTAAAATAAATGCTTTCTAAGAATTAACCAATCACTTAAAACAGAGTATAGATAAACTACAAACCCAGAGGACATAAAACACATACAAATAGTTGTTTTACCTAAAAATGAATTAAATCTAAAAGATAATGTAATTACCTTTTAAGATAATTTTTATAAAATGCCCATACCTACTTCTCTTCTGATTTTGCAAAATTGTTCTTCTTTCAATGGTTTTGTGAAGATGTTTGCAAGTTGTTGTTTAGTAAGAACAAAGCTTAAAGTAATATCTCCTCTTTACACATGATCACTTATAAAATGATGTCTGATTTCAATATGTTTAGTTCTTAAATGCATCACTGGATTCTTTATAAGATTTATTGTGCTAGTGTTGTCATAATAAATTGGTATATTTTTGAAATTAAATCCATAATCAATCAGTTGTTGCTTGATCCATAAAATTTGAGTTGTACAACTTCCAGCAACTATGTATCCTGCCTCTGCAGTTGATAGTGCAATTGAATGTTACTTTCTACTGGACTAATTGATAAGTGCTTGTCCTAATAATTGACAAGTTCTAGATGTACTTTTTCTATCAATTCTACAACCTCATCTAAAAAACCAACAAGATCAAAGCTTGAGTTTTTAAAATACCACAAAACTATCTCTTGAGTTCCCAACAAATATCTTAGGATACACTTGACTGCTGCTAGATGTGATTCTTTTGGATTTGATTGAAATCTAGCACAAAGACAAATACTAAAGTGTATGTCAGGTCTACTTGCTGTAAAGTACAATAGTGAACCGATTATCCCTCTATAAATCTTTTAAACCACACTTTTACCATTTTCATCTAGATTAAGCTTAATTGATGGACTCATTGGTATGCTTATTGGTTTGGCTTCCATCATTTTAAATTTCTTCAACAGTTTCTTTGTATACTTGACTTGATTAATAAAAATTACATCCTTATTTTGATTTATTTGTAGTGTGACACCCTAAGTTCATTCCTATGTCCCTAAATCCCACATAAATCTAACATTGATATCAGCACAACATTCACATATATATATACAATATATGTATATATAAACCAACATTTATAATATCATAGCATTTACACTATGATTTCATAGATTACATACTAGTTACTGATTATAAATAGCCTAACTTAACAGTTATCATCTTACTTATCCTCGATGTACATGCTATGCCAATCTTCCATTATGTCCTTGAGTGCCTATTCCTACGCACAGTCAATAAACCACGCGCTAAGCAACGTTGTTGCTTAGTGGTGAATACAACTACGCAAAATTTCATTCAACTAAAATTTTATTTTAAATTATTATTATTATTATTATTATTATTATTTTAAACAATTCTATTTGGTTGACTGATGTTGTCTTCTAATATTTTACTGATTTGTTATTACAGTTATAATTTAGATTATACTCCTATCCCTGCAATTTGCATTATTATTATTTACTAGTCATTGCCTATCTCTTATTTCCCATTATCCTTTCTTTGTTACATTACTTGGAATTCTATGTTGATTTATTATAATATATAAAGCAAGTTTTCCCTAGTCAAAGTTCATTAGTTGTGAAATTCCATTTCTATTTTCTTTCCAATCTTCTTCTTTCATTTATTAATTCATACTTTGTCATACCTCATTCTCCTGTTATTTTCTCTTTTCTTTTTATATTTTCGATTTGGTTCTTATTTTTGTTCGAATTACAACTTAAATTTTTCTATCTAGCTAAATCAATATTTCATTAATTATTTTCTCAAAATTGCTAATTTACCCTTCGTTTCTCTTTAAATATTTCTCGTCATGAAACTTTTATTTTCTTTGATTTGATCCTTAATTCCATTCTTTGACCCATTCTACCATTTCATATTTTATTTTTCTTTCTTTGACCATGCTACAGTTCCATCCATTATTTATAACAATTTATTCAAATTCTCTTTTTACTTTTTTTATACTTAATTCTTTAGCACTAAATGATATATATACATAAAATCTTTAGTCGGATGTAACATTTCGGTTAGACCACTGAGCTCACTATCCATTGTCCTTAATTCTATTTATCTTCGTTTTAATTCATTTGACCTTTTTTACTTTTCTTTATCCTGATTATATAGTTTTTTTTATTAATTTCATTTCTCTCCTTATCAAATAGAAAAATTACAATTAAATCCTTATAATTTTCTTCCATTATATAAATTCATGATTTATTCTTATCATACTTATAATTTACTTTAAATTTCTTTATCACTCATCCTTTCAAATTAATTTCAAAATTTTTCTATACTTAAGTGAAAATTTCAATTTAGTCTATAAAGTTGACTTTTCCTTAATTTGACCAATTTTGACTATAATTTTGACTTGTTGACTTCTTTTGGTTTTTAATTTAAATTAAGTACATAAATTACAATTTAGACCCTGAAATTTTTCTTATGGTAACAAATTACATTTTGGTCCTTCTTAACTCGTCTAATCAATTTAATTTCTTTAATTGCTATATTAATATTCAAATTCACGATTTCACCCCTGCTTAATCACACATTTACCTTTTTATACTTTTTAAGCCTATAAATTATGTTTTTTTTCACTTATTTTCTTAATCACATTTACGATTTTCTTATTTATTTTCTTACTGAATTTCATTTGGTTACCAAACTTCATGTAAAAATTTCAATTAAATCCCTGAGTTGACTTGTTCTCCAATTTAACTTACATTTTGACTCATTTGACTTTATTTGATTTTTATTTAATTTTTAATGTATAAGTTACATTTTAGTCCTTTGAATTTCTCAAAAATGGTAAATTTACAATTTAGTCCCCAAACTTTTGACTAATTACAATATTATCTCTTTTGTCGTATTTAACTATTTTAACTTCATTATTCACTTTTTTTTGCTTCAATTAACCAATTTACCGTTATTATATCACGTAATTATGATTTTATCCTTACTTATCACATTGATCTTATTTTCACATTATTTATTATTTATTTATATTTATGGAATCTAAGTTATCATAATTACTCTTTTATCCCAATTTTATACAAAATTATCATTTTGCTCCTAGTTGTGGACAAACTACAAACTAGATAAATGGGACGTAACTATAGTGTACTAGAGGGATCCCACCACTAGGTGCGACACCAAAACCCCAGTACTAATGCATATAGTACGCCGGCTATCCTGTCTCATATCTCATGATCATTTCTGATAACAAATATCTCATATACTTATGGTATCCCGCGAAATAAATTTCTATGGCTAGCCATACTATCCAACGAACTGGATTTTCCACTGACACTAAGGACATTATTAAATTTTATTTCTTATCACATTTATGCATTATTATTTTTCCTTATTATTCTATTTTAGTCACATCATGCTCACAAACACATTCAATTAAGCTCATCAATTAGGCATTCATCACATAAATACTCATTATCATATAACTGTGACTAAACCATAAAATTTACTCATATTCATCATTCAGCCATCAAGAGATTTTCCACTAATGAATTATTTCTCACTCCAACTTCATGTCATACATAATTATATATCCAATTATATTCATTTCATGGTGAAGTGAAATAATTACACATGGTAAATTTCAAGTTTCATTAACTTTTCACATTATGTAATTATTACATAATTAGGTACCTTCCTCATTTTTCATTCTAATCAACATTATTATATTTCTTATATCTTATTTTGCCTAATTATTATTAATTACTCAACTAAACATCAATTATACATCCCATTAAATATATTTCGGCCATTATATACTTTTTACAACCATAAATCTTTTTATGCTTTAATCTATGCTATTTATACTTTTAATATTTATTTATAGGATAATGTACCAATTTATGCTTCATTTTTCTTAATATCAATTAATTCTCTATATGAACATCATTATATTTCATACATAATTCTTTACATATCTATTATTTTTAACTCAATTTCACCTTACTACATCTAATCACTATTATTTTGCTAAAATTTTATTTAATACTTTATAAATCATCAAAATTTTACTTAATATTCTTAGGGTTCCTATTCGGCCCCTATAGCTTTTACTCTTAATTAATTATTTTCTTTGTATATTTATGTTCTCTTCATATTAAAATGTTCTCTTGTAATTTTACCTTAAATTATTTCACACAATTCTTCCATTTCATGCTATTACATAATGTAAAATTTATACCAAAATTCATAATTTAAATGAAATTGAGGGTAGTTTGTATCCACATACCTCTTGATGGTCTAAAATCTCATATTCTTCCTTTTTCATCCCTTCTCCTTCAAGCTTTCTCCTTTACCCTTAAATTTTCTTTGTTGGCCAAAAATAGAGAAGGATAGCTCATGAGTTTTTGTCACAAATTTAAGCAATTTAAAACTATAAATCAACTCTCCTGATCAATATCTACATGCTCATATAATATCTCCCACTAATATCATCAAAATCTCATAAAATCATAAATTTTCCCTTACTTTCTCTTACTTTTTTCCTTAGTGTTCTTGGCTTATTTTTGATACAAGCTCTTTTCAGATGTAAAGAGGAATACATTATGAGGCTAAGGTTAAAATTTGAGCTAGAAATTCAAAGGAATGAAGCTTGGTTAGATAAAAATGGAGAAAAGAGAGAGAAAATGGAGATTTTGGTTTGGCTGAAGCAAGGAGGTGAATATGGTCGATTTTCCAGGAGATTTCCAGATAATTTGTCCCTTATATATGCTGCTTTAAGTGTGCCAAATTTGAGGCCAAGATTCATTCATTCACTATTGAATCTAATGGCATTAAAATTGGCCACTTGTCACTCATATAGACACTTATTCTTATCCTTTCTTCATAATCTCACACAGACATGATAGTTACACCAAAATATCATTTCATGTAAAATATCATGGTCAAATTCTCGAATTTGGCCCTCCTAATAACCCAATTTCGATTTTTCACTCCAAAATATAAATTTTTGATCCTGATATTGGATTGCCCTGAAATTTTGTCCTGAATGTCACTATATATTCAAGAATATATGGTAAAAATTTTAGCTCATTCCAACATCATTTCGGTATACTTTTAGCTCCAGAGAGGCCTATGCAGCCTGTCCGAAATTAAAATTTTCAAAATAGTCAGAACACTTACTTTTCACTTCTAATAGGTCATTTAAGTTATTACTAACATATTTATGAGATCGAAATAATTTTTGGAGGTCAATACATCGATTCAGAGTATAGTCAAACTTCCAGTCAACCCTTCCTACAGTGTTGGGTAAAAATTTCTTTGCCTCATTTAAAAGTCGATCTAAGCTCATTTTTAGCTCAAATTGTACCACTAAATTTCATTTAACACCTACTTTCATAAACTACTCTTAGACTAAACTGTCTGTCGGGTCACCCATCAATGCATTACCCTGACCTGAGCACATTTAACCTTTATATTTTCTTGAATTTCTTTATTCCCTTCAATCCGTTTGTTCCGAAAACTATCCCGGAATTATCTTTCACGCTCTATAAATGTTAAGAATATCGAATACAAATTTTTGGGGCGTTACATGTAGCCCTAAAAAGAATGTTAATTCTCCCATCATACTCATCTTAAATTCTTCTTTCATAAATTTTCAAATTCCTTGCACATTGAGATGTTAATAGCTCCAAATACAATATCATCCACATAAATTTGCACAAGCATGATATGATTTTCTTCATATTTTATAAATAGAGTGTTATCCACTTTTTCTCTTGAAAAATCATGTTCATTTAAAAAAAATTAAAATTCTTTCATACCATACTCTAGGAGCTTGCTTTAATCCATATAAAACCTTTGTTAATTTGAAAACATAATTAGGAAAATCTAGATTTTCAAAACCTAGTGGTTGTGCAACATAAACCTCTTCATTTAAACAACTATTTAAAAATGCACTTTTAATATCCATTTGATAAAAGCTTAATTTTCTTAAAACAAGCAAATGCACATAAAATACAAATGGCTTCCAAATGTGCAACAGGTGTAAATGTTCCATCAAAATCAATACATTATTCTTGATTGTATCCTTGAGCCACGAGCCTTGCTTTATTTCTTGCTACATTTTCTTGCTCATCCAACTTGTTTCTAAAGATCCATTTTGTATCAATAATTGAATGATCTTTAGGTTTAGTAACAAGAGACCATACCTTATTTCTTTTAAATTGATTTGATTCTTCTTGCATAGCAAGAATTCAATTTTTGTCATTTTGAGCTTCCTCAATATTCTTTGGTTCAATTTGTGAAACGAAGGCGAAATTACCATAGTATTCTCTTAATTGTCTTCTGGTCATCATTAGATGGACTACTTAACAAGTCTTTTTCATAATGGTTTTTATGAACATTCCACTCCATTGATAGATTAGTATTTTGTTCATATTCTACTTGTTCTGTTGTATCTTGTAATTCTGTTTCAACTGTTCTATTTTGATCAGATCCTTGTCCCGATTGATTTTTTTTTTTGAGATTTTTCTTCTTTATTTTCTGTATCATCATCAGAAAAATACTTTTTCTAGTGTAGATATCAATTTCATCAAACTTAACATTAATTGACTCTTCAACCTCATGCATTCTTTTATTATAAACTCTATATGCCTTACTTAACAAGTCTTTTTCAGAATGGTTTTTATGAACATTCCACTCCATTGGTAGATTAGTATTTTGTTCATATTCTACTTGTTCTGTTGTATCTTGTAATTCTGTTTCAACTATTCTATTTTGATCAGATTCTTGTCCCGATTGATTTTTTTTTGAGATTTTTCTTCTTTATTTTCTGTATCATCATCAGAAAAATACTTTTTCTAGTGTAGATATCAATTTCATCAAACTTAACATTTATTGACTCTTCAACCTCATGCATTCTTTTATTATAAACTCTATATGCCTTACTCTTAAGTGAGTATCCTAAGAAAATTCCTACATCAGATTTAGCATTGAATTTTCCTAGATTATTCTTCTCATTCAGAATAAAGCACTATACAGCTAAATGTATGAAAGTAACTAATATTTGGCCTCCTTCCTTTCCAAAGTTCATATGGAGTTTTATTTAGGATGGCTCTAATTAAAACTCTGTTGATAATGTAGCATGTTGTATTCACTGCTTTAGACCAAAAATACTTAAAAAGGTTGTTTTCATTCAGTATGGGTTTTGCCATTTCTCGTAGGGTTCTATTTTTTCATTCCACTACTCCATTTTGTTGTGGAGTTTTTGGTGTTGAAAATTTGTGTTTAATTCCCTTCTTTGAGCAGTAATCTTCAAACTCTTTGTTTACAAATTCTCAACCATTATCACTTCGAATTTTGGTAATGTGATAACTTCTTTCATTTTGAACTTTCTTTGCAAGCTTTTTTAAGGCATCAAATGTCTCATGTTTATGTGAAAGAAAAAATGTCCAAATAAAACATGAGAAATCATCAACAATTACAAAAACATAACTTTTTCTTCTCAAACTTGATGGTGAAATAGGTCTAAATAAATCTATATGCAACATTTCTAAACACTTTTTGGTTGAAATTATTTTCTTAGATTTAAATGAACTTTTAGTTTGCTTACCCAATTGACATGTCTCACACACATAATTTTTATTGAATTTAATTTTAGGTAAACCAATAACAAGATCCTTCTTAGATAATTTTCCAATTGCATGTAAACTTGCATGACCTACTCTCTTATGCCATAACCAATTTTGATAATCATTTGAAATTAAATAAGTTGATTTATTAGCACAATCGTCATCCAAACTTTATAAACATTTTTAGCTCTATAACCAGTTAGAATAACATCACTTATAACTGCATCTTCAACTTTGCAATCCTTTATTTTAAAAATAACTCTTCTATTTTTATCACATAACTGGCTTGCACTCAATAGATTATATTTCAACTATTTTACAAGCGAAACATCTTCAATGCATGGGTTGGTTCCAACAATCCCAACGCCAATTATTTTGCCTTTATTTTTGTCACCAAAACTAACAGTACCTCCATCTATTGTAGAAAGTTCAACAAACTTCTTCTTGTTCCATGTCATATATCTTGAGCAACCAATGTCAAGATACCTTTTTTTATTCTCATTGCTATTAAAACAAACCTACAAGATAATTATTTTTTCTTAGGTATCCAATTCATTTTAGGTCCTTTGGGGTTAGATTTTCCAACATTTGATTCTTTATCATCAATTTTATTTGACTTGCCCTTTTTCTTATGATAACAATTCTTAGCAATATGCCCATTTTTGCCACAATAAGTGCATAAGATTCTTGAAGAATGAGCACCCAAATTTTCAGCTTCCTTGACATTTTTCTTTTCTCCAGCTATTGTATTAGATTTTTCTTTCTTTGGATTTTCAATAATAGCATTTAATTCATCAACTTTCAATTCAAGTTCCATGCATTCACATGTCTTGATACTAAGCACATTTTCAAAATCATTTAAATCATCAAGCAACTCAACATAATTTTTACGTTGTCCATGAGAATAAAGCAGTAATTTGTCAACATTCTTTTTTAGTTTTTCATGAGATTCTTGTAAGCTCACATGATCTTGTTCAAGCCAATAATAAATTTCTAAAATATCATTATTACATTTCTTCAATTTTTCATATTTGAAACATAGCTCATCAAATATCTTTTTCTGCTCCTCAAGATTATTAAAGTTAGAATCACTTCCTTCATGTTTGTCTTCATCAGTTCAGATTTCATCTAGATTAATTAATTCAAAAGTTTCTTCAGCTTCATCATCCGAGATAGCCATCAGTCTAGCTTCATCTGAACTTAATTTAAATTCAGACTTCCCACTTGAATCATCACTTTTGCTCCATGTTGCTACCATTGCCTTCTTTTTGAATTTCTTATCCTTCTTTTCAAGAAAGGATATCTTGACTTGATATGTCCAGATTTATTGCAATGATAGCAAGTTATATCACCAGAATTCATTTAAGAATTTTTAGATTTGGGATTACATACCTTTTTAGGAAATTTATTATGTTTCGTTTTCCTTTTGTAAAACTTTTGAAATTTTTTGTGATCATTGATAGTTCTTCATCTGAAGACTTTTCTCCAGAATCAGTAGCTAAAGCAACTCCCTTTTTATTTTTTTTAACTTTGCATAACAAGCTCGTATGATAACAATGAACTAATAAGATCATCATAAGAGAAGTTGTGTACATCTTTGTCAAGTAATACAACAACTTTTTATTTCCAATTTGAGTTTAAGGATCTAATTAGTTTATTGATTTGCTCTTCTTCACTCACAATTTTTCCAAGTCCTTTCATCGAGCTTGTTATCTTGATAAACTTGTCACTCATTTTAGAAATAGTTTCATTAGGTTTCATTTTGAATGATTCATAATCACACATTAAAACATGTAATCATGAATCTTTAACTTGAGTTGTTCTTTCATAAGTTGCTACAAGTTTATCCCAAATTTCCTTAGCTGTATCACAAGCTGAAATTCTGTTAAATTGATTTGAATCCAAAGAGCAATATAACAAACTCATGACTTTTGAATTTCTTTGAATATTCAAGATATTTGAATCATTATACTCATTTTCATCTTTAGGAACTTCTTTTCTATCTTCCATTTTAGTTGGAGGTGTGTAGCCATTTACTACCATCTTTCAGCTTTCCATGTCTTGCATTTGAATGAAGTGGCTCATCTTTCTTTCCAAAAACAAAAATTTTGACCACAAAACATTGGAAGACGAGTTAAGATTGTCCTTCAGCAAAGGTTGTGTTTGTTCCAGCCATCTTTTAGATCTCTTTAGGTTGTTAAACTTGAAATAGAAAAAGAGACCTGCTCTGATACCAATTATGAATCCCAAATATACTCTAGAGGGGATTGAATACAATATTAAATAAAATTAAGTGCTAGTGGAACAAATTAAAATATTTTAATTACATATATTGAGATTATATGATTTTATGAAAAGCAAGTAACTCAATACATGTTGATCAACCTAAAAACAAAATTAATATATCACATATGAATTTTAGTTAGCAGTAAATACAATGAAGATATCATTTTATCATATAAAATTATTCTCATGATAGATAGCCGAATTCAGTTCTGCAATAAGCAGAGTATATAAACATGCATATGAACAATAAAGCATAAATGTAAAAAGAGAGAGGGATAGAGATTTTGACAAAGCAATTTATAGAGGTTCGGCCTATGCTTACATCCTCTCCTTAAGACAACTCGTGTTAAGAGTTTCTCTCTTTCTAATGTGACTTTATTAGCAGGCAAAAGTCAAAAGCCTATTACATTGATAGCTATCTAAGTTTTTCTCACAAGTGAAAAAACCCAAAAACCCTTAATTCTTTTTTCCAAGTAAAAGGATCCAACCAATTAGTTATTTTTTCTAAGTAAAATAACCTAAACACTTGCTTGCTTCTTTTCCTAGGCCCTAGCAACCTAACCCAAATTATCTCACATGATTGATAAACCTCACTATACAATAATTACAAGTATAAACTATAATCATTTTGAGGATATGTGAATGATACTTCTGATGAAGTGAAACTTACATCAAAATGATGTTAAAAAACTAAAGTGTTTCACTCATGTTTTACACTTTGAAAAACAACAATATATAAGAAAACTTTTCATAACTGTTAGGTGTAAGCATAATTTGAAATTCATTTCCTTGTTAAAAGACTGATTTTAGGCTTTCCATAAATCAAGTACATGGTTTAAGAATATTTTTCTATAAAGTATGTTTCTTTAAAAAGATTATTTGGTAATTGAAAATATTTTTCTTTCCTTATTAGACATAAATCAATTTTTGTTTTAGGAAATAGATCATTTAAATGAAATGAGAATGTAAGTAAATAATGAGTGTGTGTGTGAATCCTCATAAATTATTGTACATTATTTTCCTATAAAAGACACAATCTTCAGATCCAATATAAACAATCAGGTCCAATTCTGTTCTGATAAGAATATAACACAATCCTGTCATGATCTCTATCTGATAGAGCACAAAGCAACTAGTTTCCTTTATTAGACCTGCACTTGTAACTTAAAAAAGCCCAAAATTGTTAAATTATTTTGCTTATCATCAAAATACAACATGGGCCTTGAGCAAACATCTTTGACATTCTTAACACCAGCTTAAGTAACAAATATCTCAAGCATCACAAAATTGATTTATGAATTGAGAGTCGTGGTGGTCTATTGTTATAAGAGTTGATATATTTGATTGTGTTTTTTTCCTATCAGCATATAAATGGAAAAAGAATTAGAGGAAGAAAAGATGATGGTTTATTTAAACTGAATAGCTACTTTGTTCTCTGAGCTTTAACTACAGTTTTTTATGGATGAGAATGCCTCACAGTTGATGAGAATGTTCTCTGAGTATGCCTTACAATTGATGATATGCATTAAACTAAAGTGTTTTCAAAAAGCATTGGAACTTTTGCACAACGTATGACTTATCTTTGCATATTAGTTCCTCTATTTTGATTATCCGATTACATCAAGGTTTTACTTGTCTATTGATATTCCTAATTTCAGGTTGTGGCTGCTCTCATATCTTTTATAAATGTTATAGTTGTTGAAGCATACAAAAAATACATTTTAGTTTCTCTCATGGCCAGGTATAGTTTGTCATTTTCACCATGAAATTACCAAAAGCAAATTCCCAGATTCTTAGGATTCTGAATAACTGAATTTCTGTTTACTAGTTCATTGGGAACTTTTCTTTTGCTTTTGCCTAAAAATTTTCCTTAAAAGGAAAAATCTCCTTATTACTTTTTGAGACTTGAGTATGAGTGGCTATTCTTGTGGGCACAGTTTTCTAAAAGTCTTCCTAAATATGCTTCTTCAGTAGTTCAAAAAAATTTGAAGAACTGTCAGGTAATTCAAACATTCAGCTTAGGACTAAATTAGTAATTTACAATCTATTTTCCGTTAGCATTTTCCTTGGTCTAATAGAATTGTCCATCTTTTTGCTGATGCTCTTAATAAAAAACTTTGGAATTTTTGAGTAATCTTTGACAAAGCTAACAAACGTACCATAAGCAATAGTTTTTTGAGTGCTATATAGAGAAAGCTTTCTCCCATAATGCTAGAACATGTATTTTTTTGGAAATGGGTACTTCTTTTCTGGGTTTAGGGTTACGTCTCTTAATATTATATGCACCTAAAATATGCAACAAAATGTTTATGGCAGAACCCTTATTAGAAAACTAAATCCATGCTTAAAGACATCATACAACAGGATTTAATTGTGTTTGCCAGTGCATTCAAGATGGTGGTTTCTATTAAAAGCAGCTAGAATAGCAATGCAAACAACTTGAAAGCTATTAGCCTAATGTGGCCAGTTGCCTTAATGCAAACTAGTGTAATTCATAATATTAGAAAAGTATACTTGAAAAAAGTACAACCACTACAAGAAAATTCTGAAATAGCAACGAAAAAATCGTTTGCAAATTTCATAGTTGTTATTTTTAGCAATGGAATTCAAATTCCGTTGCTAATTCCAACCAATGTAAGATTCGGTGAATTTTTCAAAATAGCAACGGAAAATAATTTTCGTTGCTATTTTCAGCAACGGAAATCACAATTTCGTTGCTATTTTCAGCCAGTATTATAAAAAAATAAGACGAAATTTTCATCGCTCTTCCATCACTAAAATATTGTTGATTATTTATAAAATTACTTTCAATTTTTCTATTTGTGGCCCATAAGATCTCAAGAAGTTTTGAACTTGGATTGTGATGGAATTTTATGAACTAAATCAAATATTTATGGTAATCACATATAATACAAATGGAATTAATTTTCACTTTATTTTTAGAAATTATAACTATAAAAAATAAAATTAATATGGCCCATAAGATCTCAAGCAGTAGAAAATTAACTAAATTTGTAGAGCCAAAGCAGCAGCCCCATTTCCTTTTTTCAACTACGACAAGACTCCTCTCAATTCATCAAAATTAATTCAAAAGCAAAAATCAAACAAAGATTCAAAATCAATTCAAAACTTGCATCCAAAGATCCAAAATTAAATCAATCAAATTCAAAACCAAGAAGAAAAAGTGATATGAGTTAAAACATACCTTTGAAATTTAGATTTTTTAGATCCACAGAAGAAGAGAAACAGGAAACATATAAACAGATAAACCCAAAACTCAATTGGAGACAAACCCACTTTTACCTTTTATGGTGAGTCAAGTGAGTCTTAGATTGGGAGATCTAACCCCAAATAAATAAACAAAGAAGCAAAAACGAAAATTAAAGACAAACAAAATTATCGAATCAAAGGAAATCAAGAAAAAGAGAAAATTGGGAGAAAAATAAGTACCTTTAGATGAGATTGAAAGAGTAGATCAACGATTTACAGTAGCCTTGATGGAGAGAGAGAGAGAGAGTGAGTGACAAAAAGAGGCTTGAGGCACAAAAAGGCAAAACGGAAAGAAAATCGCAGCTTTTATACTTAGGGCTAAGTAAAATTAGCAACGGAAACAAATTCCGTTGCTAAAATAGCAACGAAAAATGAATTTCATTGCTATTTTTTGAGACAAATTTTTTTCGAATGATCTTAATTTAGCAACGGAAGAGTAATTCCGTTGCTATTTTCTCAAATTAGCAACAAAATTAAATTTCTGTTGCTATTTTCTCAAATTAGCAATGGATAAGATTTCCGTTGCTAAAAGTGAATATGGCCAGGCATACCCTGTGTTTTCTCTATAGTTATCTCTTATTCGGAATAGGATTTATCCAATTACAATTAATAAAGAAATCTAATGATTTTTATTTTTCTTCCCGTACTAATATTATGTACATTTGTTTCATGATTTCACACTTAACCCTATGGCTTGATAGTCCCGAACTTAATTATAAAAAATATATATTTTTTAAAATTTTCTTATGCTGGTGCCTTGTAAATGCTGAACTTCTTCCCTTGCAATTGGCCATACGTATTTTGCGATAAAACTGGACATAGTGAAAGATTTGGCTAATATTTTATTTTATTTTATTTTGTGATAGAATGTACTTGCCAGAATTTTATATGGTGCTTTTGTGAACAGGTTATGGACCCACTGGATATGCTTTATTTGTAGCAGTTTATGCAGGACTTGAAGTATGCATTGCTGTCTTTCTTGATTGTAATATTGCATCTATTCTGGATGCTTAATTTGCTGCCTTTAATAAGATCTTTACACATATCGAGCTTTGACAACAACAATTTTTCACCTGTTTTTATCGAGTTCTATATAAAAAATCAAGATGGATTTCTTTGGCATGCAGTATAACAATCTAAGATGTTTTTATTATTAAAGTTACACACATGGTCTCCTTAAAGAATCACTTGGTGGTTCCTTTGCTTTGTCTTCCACATTTTTTTAGTTTTTTAATGTAAGAATAGAATAGTACTAATTATTTTAACCAAATCTGACTATAACCGCTATCTGATTTACTAGATCCTTGCAATTCCATTGACCATGTCAACAAGTCTACTTTTTGGCTCTGTAGTTGGCACCGTCATTGTCTTCTATAAGTGGAGCAGTTGCTTATTCTTTCCAGCTTGCATATAGACAAAATATGTTAATTAGATAAGTGTTATTCTGATTTTATATTAGTGACTATGTCAGAACAACAATTGCTTATTCTGACTTTGATCTAAATTTTCTTGAATATTGATGCTGTGAAATCTTTCTACTGCTTTCTTACAAGAAGCTATTGCTTGCTAATGTGAAATAGGCCTTTTCACATTATAGAGATAGAGAGAATTGCGTTAATTACAAGCAGCATTATGGACAAATGAATAACTCTCTGCAATTTGTGGACAAACAAAATCAATTAATTCAAAATAATAACTCATAATAAAATCCAATCCTTTTATTTTCCCACCAAAAAAAAAGAAAAGAAAAGAAAAAAAGAGCAGAACCGATCTAAAATCCTTTTATTTATTTTATTTCTTTTGCTGGTGCTGATGTTACGTCTGCAATGTAAAAATGCTACTATAGAGATGTAAATCTTCCAAAATTGGCTACCAAGTGAAGTAAATATTGAGGATCTTGAGCTTATAGAACTGAGCGATAATGTTATGTGCATCTCATATTTCACATCTTGGATTCATGGGTATCACTCTACGGGATCCAGAATAGTTCTAGCACAAGTTTTTCCATGTTATATTTGGAAGATAGTGCTGAATCTAATGATTTGTTCATTCTTATTTCTACTAATTGTTCATGCTTAGACAGCCATGAATACTTGTGCTTGAGATTTAAGCTGTACTTGCCACCTGGAGGTGGAATATTGTCACATATTTTTGAAAGCATAGAACTTTAACTCCTTACTAATCATTTTCTATATCTTTATAGAAAACCACCACAAATTATATAAAAAACTATATCACATTAATTCACATTAGATGTCAGAGAATTTGAACAAGGGAATTTGTTTGATGTGATAATTAGAAGAGTTGCTTTGGGGCCTAGAATTGACCAAATTGGTTGTTATAAATACGTTGATCTCTATAGAAGTGTAAATGTGAATTTTTTTTTTCAGATTTGACAATTTGAATTTGTCTTAATTTTAGGGAAAATGCTGTCGAATTCTCGACAAAACCTAACTATTTTTCTAATTTTTCTTCTTGTACTCTATTTCAGGCTAAAAAGAAATGACGGCCCACTGCTTTTGAAGTTTTTTTGCACACCCATACAAAAAAGAATGATGGATAGTCTTTTGTTAATAATAGATGTAGAGTGATATATGTAAGTGTTAACTGATTAATTGTAGATAACAATGTACACATAATTATAATTGCATATTATAAGAATTTATTGATCTTCTAATTTGCAATATGGATTTTTAGGATAGAATCATGCAGTTTAGGCTGGAGAGATCTCAAAGCGAAGGTGAAAATGTTGATGAAAATCAAATATGCTCACTACAAAAAAAAAAAAGTTTTAGCAATGGACTGAAAATCGTCGATATTTTGCAACGTAATAGCAACCAAATTATTAATTAGTCGTTAAAATAAGTTTTTTCACAAAAGTAAGTTGTTTTGTGATGAAATAGCGATTGAAAGTAAGAAACAGTCACCAAATTATGGTGGCAAAAATTAGCACCTTTTTTGTGTCTAAATTTGCCATGAAAATTTCGTCACTAAATATTTTTTACTTTAATTTATTTTGGAAATTGATATGTTGTAAAGTAGAAATGGAATTGCAGTCGCCAACTGCATGGTTATATTTGCGATGGATTAGCGATGGCATAAGCAGTCACAAATTTTGGCGGATTCTTTGGTGCCTTTTTTAGCTAAAATATTAGCGACTATTTC
Organism: Excoecaria agallocha; assembly: GCA_037975025.1. Lineage (NCBI taxonomy): Eukaryota > Viridiplantae > Streptophyta > Magnoliopsida > Malpighiales > Euphorbiaceae > Excoecaria > Excoecaria agallocha. The sequence continues at coordinate 11,592,962 of CM075816.1, read as the reverse complement.
TCGTGCATGTAGCAATGGAGAAAGTAGTCGCTAATTTAGTAGCTATTTTAAAGAAAAAAAATTCAATGTTTAACTTTTATCTGGGGGAAACCATTTCGTGACTTTATTTTTTTTCTTTAGAAATTGTATACTTAAACCTAATCCCCAAATTCTCTGAAGTCCCCCTCATCTGGTATCGCTGGCAACTGTGTCGGAGATAGGAAGTCGATTTCCATCGTTGTTTGTGACAGGTGAGCTACTCAATTTCCTTCAAGGTTTCCTTCTCGTGTGTGTATGGGTTTATAGGTTGCGTGGATTAGATGTTTTTCAATAAATCTATTCAGATGAGACTTCATCCATGGAAAATTTTGTCTTTGTTAGATTTTCAGCGACATTTAAGAGGTGAAAGGAGGAAAAAGGAGCAGGGATCTAAATATCAAAATTGACAGCAAAAAAAGGTATGTTCTTCTTGTTTAATTTATTTTCTACACTCTTCATCTTCAAAACACAACATCTGAGATTCCAGCTCCTACTTCATTACCTATTCATCCGCCATTTCTCATCCCCACTAGCAATTGCTTTAGTAGCTTCCTCAGTCACGTTTTTTTTTATTTTTTTTTCAACACGAAAAATGGTCTCCGGCCTTATAAATCCCAATCCCGTAGTATATTAAAAGAAAGACTTTAGGGTTCGAAGTGATGTTGATGTTAAATAGGCTGTTGAGCCCATAGATCAACCGAAAATTTTTAATATCCTCTAAGTTATTATTATGATTTTTTTTGTTCCTAGGAAAATTGATTTTCTCATACCTATCTAGATTGTTTGAGATTCAGTAATCATAACATTTTATATTCTTCATTACTTTTTTCTGGAAGGTTATGTTTTTAGTTTCTTGCATTGTGAAGGTATCTTTTGATTATTTGTTGCTTGCTTTAAATATATGTGATAGTTGGTTATAGGAGGTTTGCTGAGTCTTCATTTAAGTGATAGGATCTCTCTGGCAAAGTATCCAATTAAGAGATTTGGCTTAGCAGAGTTGTTTAGAGGTTGGTCAAATTCCTTAGTTTCTAATACATGTTATTCAGCTGGTTGAGTTTCTAGTTTGGTCTGGATTGAAGTTTCAGCTCTGGTTATGGTTTGGAGTTACTTTGTGTATTGTCTGATTCCTAGTCCTAGCTGTGGCTTTTTGTCTTGGCATTTCCCATGAGCAAAGCAGGGTGTATAGTTCCTTATTACAGTTTTGGTTTTGGTTTGGTATCAAGTAGATGGTTTGTTTTTACTGCTAGCCACCTCCTAGTTGAGAAACTCTGTTTTGAAATGGCCTTATAATCCGCTTCTCACTTTGGTTTTCTCACTTGTTATTCTGCTGATGGTAGTGGTATGTTGTTGGCATCAAGGGTTGAAGTTATTATCAGTCATATGGGATCAATTCTATTTTTTCTGTTATCTTCCTCCCGATACTCATTGTAGGCTGGTGATTTTGAAGATCTGGTTTACTGCTTCTTTATTTTCTAGATTCTAGTGCCTTTTCTTGATGATATGTTGTAACACCCTTACTACAACCATCTTATTAGACAGGCAATTGGTCGAAAAAAATTTTTAACCACTTAATTCCTTTAACTTAACAATCATCGTGCATATATAACTTTCATTAATCATTAGCCTATAACTGTCCGAAATTTACTATGCAATTAATAAAATTTTGGCAATATAACGGCTATATTCTTAACTAGTCCCCTGAAAAGCAGACAATTACACAGCCTCTCAGAGGCACAACAGTTTAAATCCAACCATATAACAAATCCATAGATATTATCAAGCAACACATGCATATCATCCATTCTCTGCAATTTCTCATCCACATACTACTATATACAATACAAAGTACGATTATCGATACAATATCGTTCTCATAAAACAAAACATAATGGGTATATATATATATATATACATGCCACAAAATATTCTTTCTAGCTCTTCAGCTTCAATTTTTCCCATGTACCCACGCTCCAAACTATCTGTACCTGCACGCAGTAAATCCTACGTATTGAGCATTAAACATACCCAGTGGTGACTAAAATTCATAGCATTTCCCTAAAATATATATGTATATCTTCAATAATTTTGATTTAAGTTATGTATTATCGATTTTGCTTATTTAAAAACAATATTTATTTTATTAACGACTAATTTTCCATTTAATTTATAAACTTTCTTATATTCTCAATTTAGTCCTTAAACTTCTCTTTTATTTCAAAAAAAATGCCATTTTATACTATTAATTACAAGTTTGCCCATTTATTCCTTATTTTCTTATTTTACCTTATTAATTAGCTTATAAATTACTGAATAATCCTTATTTTAACCTTTTTCATGTAAAATTTTATTTTAGTCCTTTAACTTTATAAGGTTGACTTTTACCCAATTAATTGACCAAATTACCATTTTACCCTTTTTACTTATTTCCTTTTTCACTTTTACTTATTAATTTCATCTTTTGGGGAAATTACCGTTTTACCCCTAAACTTTTAACCCCTTTTCATTTTAGTCATTTTCATATTAAACTTCCGTTTTAGCTTTTCTTTTTATACTTTTAACATTTTCTTATCAATATGCCTCTAGTACAGACCCGGCAGAAAACTCTTAGACAGGATATGCAGGACGTGGACCCCACAGGACCACAACAGAATGAGAAATGACCTCCAAGAATCATCCCTCATATAACATATGACAATACGTATGATATATATACTATGGAGATCAATGATCCAACCATAGTAAAGCAAGTCGCCATGACTTGCACCACGATATATGTATCCCTATGACTAGCCAATTATATCCTGAACTAGGTTTTACTGCCTGACTCTTTCTAAGGGCATAATTTTCTTATTTTTTTCCTTTATTAGTTAATCTTTCATCATTTTTCTTACTTTTCATTTCTTATCAATACAGTATCAGTGCCTTATAATTACAGTCAGTCTTCTTTACACAATCTATGAATCATTTCACAGTAGTTCACCATTTAATCTATAAATTATGCCATAATTCATTCAAATGTCACATTTTTCAACTAATACCTAATTAACATTTATTCTGAAAATATTCATTTAATTCCCATAAATTCTATAAAAATTCATAACTATTTATTTACATTAATATTAACATTAGAAAGCTTAAAATCACTCAAAATTTCATTAGTTTCTTTTGAAATACCATTTGGCCTACACTATAACTCCACCATATAAATTCCTTTAATTTCATTTAAGGTCTCTTATAAGCATATATAAGTCTTAAATACATGAATATAGCATTACTTTCAATTATACCTTAATATATGAAATTTTTCTTAAGAAAACTAAAGGAAATTCACTTAATTAATAGGGAAATAAAAGGATTAATTAGCCACACACCTTTTTTTATTGATTAGCCTTACCTAGACTTCCTTTCCTTTTCCTTTGGCTTGAGAAATTTGCTCCTCTTCTTGGATTCCTTCACAAACCAAAATTCCCATCAAAGTAAACTAAATTATTTTGGCCTCAAATGCTAAAATTAATAGCAAAAATGAACTCTAGGCACCCAAAACTAGTAGTAGGCACCTAAAAATCATATTAAAATCAATTAATTCACTTACCTAACTTTGACACCTAAACTTTAATCCTTGATTTCTCTTGATTTTCTTCCTTGAATCAAATATTAGAGCTTGCTAGGATACTCTAGAGAGGCTAAAATCAATTTCTTAGGCTTTGATTTGGTGAGATTTGGTGAAGAAATGAAAGAAAAATAGAGGAAAATGAGAGAGGAGTGATTCGGCCACCAAGAGGACAGAAGAAGGAGGAAGTTTTTGCTGGAGAATTTTGGAGAGGAAGGGCTTATATATATCTTCAAGTTGGGCCTTGGGCTGGGTTTACCTTGGGCTTGAATAATTTAATTATTTAAGCCCGATAATTACCCGATAATTGGCCCTAATTAATTTCTCCTACTTTCCAAGTTCAATTCTCTTTAAATTTGATTCCATTATTCATATCATGTTAAAAATAAGCTATAATTAAAATTTCAACCCAATCGGAGTTCATTTCGGATCTGATTCAATTTTATCAGTCCGATTCAAAAATATCGGTATTACCGAAAAATTCACTTTTTGCTACCAAAATAACATAAATATTATTTTAGGAACATATGTAATTTTTGATAATTTTTAGACTTCATTTGCTATTTTTAATAACCAAAACGATCAAAAATTCAATTAAAAACCCTAAACCCTAATTTTCTTGATTTTCGTTCTTTTGGCTTTCAGAGGCCTATTTGACCTCAAATTCACTTCAAATTTCAACCCCGGACTACCCGTGACTATTAATTTCCAATAGTTCAATAAAATATTTTTTACTTTCGGGTGTCATTTTAAGCCTGGAGACACTATTCACTGTCGGAAAGTACTATTCACAATCAGACCTATGTTGAGACCATTACATATGTAGTCTTAATTTTGACTAGCGGGGTTGTTCTTGTTTTGTTGAATTCTTTGTCTTGCTTGTACTGTTGTATTGAGTGCAGCTCTGGGTTATGTTTTGCTGGCCGGCATTCTGCTTTATCCTGGTTTTCTTTGGCTCTCTAGTTAGCCATCGTTAATAATAATCATTTTGCTTATAAAAAAAATGTGATGGCTGGTTAGGACTTTTGTTATATGTTAGAGATGTAATTGTGCTTTTAGAGTTGTCTTATACAAAATTTTTACTTAGGTAACTTCATTTTTAGGTGAGAATCTATTTGGCTTGTAATTCTACTAGTTTTTTTCATACTTTTTTGAATTTTTTTATAATTAATAATGTGCTATTATGCAGAGTGACATTTACTCCAACAATTGAACACTATAACCTGGCTAGAGTTATTGGTCTGTATTTGCGGGTGAAACTCATGAGAAGCTTACCTTCTCGTTATAAGGTATTTGCTAGTTCTTCTCTTATGCTGTTAAAAGTAACAAAACTGTGGGATTATAGACTTGTAATTAAACTCATCAATTCCTGTTATCCATTAAGGTTTTAATATCTAGTTTCTTGATTTAAAGTTCTGCATCTATATTAAGGACCTAGTATCTACCTATCTAATGTGCAACTGTCTCTTTTTCACTAATTTTCATGTGCCAGTCTTGGTGTGATATTGTTGTAAAGTAAAATTAGGTTATTGTCCTTAGCTTCATTAGGATAGGGGGAAAGAGTAAATATATTTAATTAAGTCTTGTCAAACTTCAAGGATTTAATGGAAGACATGCACTTTTAAAGCTCAAAACTTAAAATGTTACCTATATCTTATCTTAATTGCAAAGTATGATGGAAAATCAAGTGCTGAAATTAGAACTACATGGTTAAATTGGTGGCATTTTCCTTCGCTTCAAAATTGCAAAGGCAATTGCATATTCCTTTACTTTCATGTTTCAAAAACTATTGGCAAACCAATACATACTGTGCTAATGAGGCAGAATGCAAGAAAATCAATGAAAACCAATCATGTTTATTTAATCAATTAGCTGCTGGTTTGTAAGTTACTAGTTATTTGTGATTTCTAACTATGCTGGAACATGAGTTTGTGGTTGTGTTTAAATCTCTGTTTTTATATTTTGGGCGTATTTAGTCCTTGTTAGCTTAAAAGAACATTATTCCCTTTTAGTTTTTTTAGAATCCAAATCCATAGAGGAATAGTAATAGTGTGAATCCAATGCCTTAGAACTTTAGGATTGATTCTAATCTATAGATAGTTATGATTGCATTGTTTTGATTCAAATTTTTAGTCAATTTATATACTTTATCCATTAATAATTCAATTTAAAAATATAAATAAATATTTGGGATTCTTCCCTAATTTCTTAGGTCATCCCTAGAAGAGAAAAGAAAATCACTAAAGGAGTATAAATAACCCTTGTAAGACTAGAAAGAATAAGGATGTATAGGTTAGATATCTATAGTAGAAATTAAAAAGATTATAAAGAGTAGTTGTATATCACGTATGATATCCAAAAGAAAGGTATCTATAAATATATCTTGGGACCCTTCGGTGAAGTTTTGTTCACATGTAATGTACACTCACAGACTGCATTATTTAAGATAATATTCTTCAATTATTATTATTATTATTATTATTATTATTATTATTATTATTATTATTATTATTTACATATATATAATACTTTCCATTATTGAAGTTTTGGTCAAAATGATCTTTTCAAACTCAATGGATACTGATAATGCATCATAACAAGACATTTATGAAGTCATAGAAATATCCATTATTAATATCCAGCTGAATGTGGAATGTCAAGTGAGTGCTTGATGCAGAGCTTCTACTGAATTTGGAGTTCATTCATGTTATTTGGAAATGGTAAATCTTCTTATGTTTCTTTCTTCTCTATTTTATGCCTTGCTCTTTGAATTCTTGCTTTTCTTATAAATTCTAATTGCAGAACCTAATTTTTGTAATTTGTTGAAATAAACTTGTGCATCTTACCTTTGATCTCTACTTAGGCTAAGAATATTTTACTTAATTAGTTTGTTCCCTGAGCAAATAGGAAAGTTATGGTGTCTATACAGGAATCAAAATGTGGTCTACAGTCTGTTTGTATATATTTCCATTCAATTTGCCTTATTTCATTACCATAAGTTACAAGGTCCAAAAGTTGAGCATATTTCATTGATTAAGCCCAAAGTTCAAGGACCCCCTGATGAAGGTTTTCTTGAATATTTGGAAGACATAATTGGGACTGATAAATATGTTCAAAAGATCGAAGAATCATATAAAGAGTGAGTATTGCCCTTTTGTTAATTTAGAAGAATAGCTCATGTAGAAAAAATGAAATTCTAGTAATCTTATGTCTTAGATGGCTCTGTTGCATGTCTAACTATCTATATTTCTTTAAAAAAAACCTTTTTATTGAATAATAATGAATCTGCTGAGTTGATTTCTTAATATTATTCCATTTACTTTTCTAAGCTTAGATGCCCATTTCGGTTTTTTTTATTCTATTAGTTGATTTGGTCAAAGTTGTATCTTGGCGCTTTTCAGCTTTAGTTTCAGTTTTCTAGACTTGTTTATGATATTCTCGCAGATCTCCAAAGCTTAGATCTCCAAAACTAACTATACATTGCTCTAATTTACTATAAATAATTGAAAATTGAATGAGCTGCTAAGCTAAAAATATCAATTGCTTTGATCATGTATTTGTACTCAACTTACATATTTTTAAGTATTTATAAGTAATAAATTTGAATTTACTTGATTGATCCCAGATATTGTGATGAATCTCTAGCTTTGGTTGGTTTTCTCTTATACTTTGGGGGGTTGTTGTAGGTTATTTTCTTGATTTTTGTTGTTATTGTTTTGCTTCTTAGGCAAAGATTTTGTTTCTGCACTATATTCTTAGGTTTGTTAGTTTGTATCTGTTCTTTGAGCTGTTGTTTGGCTTCCTGTTATTTCAATTAAATTTTTGCAGCTTATAAAAAAAATGTTATTCAATATGGAGATAGAAAAGGAAGGTGTTGTACTTTGTTATTTGAATTAAGAAAAAAATGTGTTTCTTAGGCATAGATTTTGTATTTACACTTTGTTCTTTGTTTCTACTGCTATAAATGCAGTTTCTATTTTACTAAAATATTTCTGACTTTGTTATGTTTTATGTTTGTTTCTACTACTGTACATGCAGTTTTTTTAAGGTGATCGTAGTTAATAAAATATTGAAGATTTTGTAAATGTCTTGTCTTTATTTTTCATGATGTACATGCAGTTTCTAGTTTACTAAATTTTTTTTGACTTTGCAATGTTTTGTTTTTGTTTCTTTTGTGCTGATAGTCAATATAATTTTAAAGATTCTGTTTTGTTTTGACTTTGTTACTATTGGTGTACATGCAGTTTGTGTTTGGTGCTCATAGTTATTAAAATTTTTTTGACTTTGTTATGTTTTGTCTTTATTTCAACTGATGTATTTGCAGTATCTGTTTGGTGCTCATAGTACTTAAATTTTGAAGATTCAAGTTCAACCCAAGAGAATAAAGGGAGTCCTATTGGTTAGGTTCATTATCACCATTTAATTATTGCATCTTGCTATAACATTTATTCTTTCCAATTAATCTATAAAAGCATTTGATCAATTTGGCTGCTGCGTATGGGATTAAGTAAAATAGAATAATCAATAGCTATTAAATAGATTAACTTGACATTAAAATGAAATAATTTGGTTTGTATAATGAATGTAGATGTTACAAGTATTGTCCTTTTATGGTCTCTTCTTCCAATACTTTATACATTTAGCAAACTTCTTGTTTTTTTTCTGAATTTGTTAAAATTAATAAATGTAGACTAAATGGAATCCTTAAATCGTAGTTGAATGTATAATCGACAGGATCGAGGAGGAAGGATTAATTCCTCATTCGTATATGGAGTGGATAATTTTATTAAATTCACCACTTCTCATCCTGAAGAAATGAGTGGTGATCATATAAGGGGCCCATGCATGAAATGTAAAAACCGAAAAGTTCATGATGTGGACACTGTTATGAATGACCTCTTCAGCAAGGGATTTATTTCAGATTATTTAGTTTGGAATTGCCATGGGAGATATATGTGATGGGTTACGATGATAATCTATACGAAATAATCAATGAAACAGTACCAAGTTTTGAGGTAAGAAATCCATTCCAACAAATGGTTCTTGATGCAGCTGGACCTAATTTTAATACCGATACCCATTGGCAACCTTTTAATTTAGAAAACCAAACTATTTACAATTTTGATCGAGTTGGTCCATCCAATGTTAATGTAAATTCTGCATATGAGACTCTTAATCCACAATATCAGCAATTTTATAATCTTCTTGAATCTGGTAATGCGAAGTTGTATCATGGTTGTGATAACCATGCTTAGCTTTCTATGGTTACAAGAATGTGGTATGCCAAATTTGAGCTTAATCTGTCGGAGAGGTTTTTTGATGCAAACATCCAACTGAAGGCAACATATTGTCTGACAATTTCTATCAAATAAAAAAGCTTGTTAAAAGCTTAGCCTTACCTATCCAAAAAATTGATTGTTGCAATGAGGGATGTATGTTGTTTTAGCGAGAATATGAGAACTTGACTCATTGTCGATTTTGTAATCACCCTAGATTCAAAATGCATGTAAGATCTCGCAAACATAGAGTCAAAGCTTATAAAAGGATGTATTACTTTCTACTAATACCTTGGTTGCAACGATTATATCAATCAAAAGTGACAGTAACACATATGAGATAACATCATAACCATATCCAAAATAAAGGGGCTCTACAACCTCCTTCAAACTCTATAGCTTGGAAGCATTTCAATGAAACTCATCCTTTGTTTACTGTTGAGACTAAAATGTTAGGTTGGGGTTGTGCATAGATGGTTTTCAACCATTTGGTCAATATGGTAGGAAATACTCTTCATGGCCTGTAATCCTCATGCCCTACAACCTACCACCTTAGATGTGTATGAAGGAGGCTTACATGTTTCTAACTATTATTATACCTGGCCCTAAGAATCCAAAGTAAAAAATTAATGTCTATCTATAACCTTTGATTCATGAGTTGAATGAATTCTGGGATAATAGAGTGTCAGCATATGATCTGTCAAGGAAGCTAAACTTTTAGATGCGAGCTGCACTGATGTGGATAATCAATGACTTTTCCCCATACTCCATGATTTCTAGTTAGAGTACATATGGAAAATATGCATGCCCATATTGCATGGAACATACACAATCATTTAGACTGGAAAGTGGTGGCAAACAAATATGGTTTGACAATCATAGGAAATTTCTTTCGCCTGATCATCCATTCAGGAGAAACAGATGGAACTTTAGAAATGGATATGTTGAAACAATGCCACCACAACCAATTAGAAATAGGGATAAAATTCTACAAGAAAATAATCAGTGGGGTCTAGACAAAGTCACTGAGCTTGATGCATATGAGGTTAATGGGATCATTTGTCAATCTTGTGGTTGGAGAAAATGAAGTATATTTTAGGATTTACCTCACTAGAAAACAAATATAATTTGAAACAATCTTTGATGCAATGCATATTAAGAAAAATGTTTTTGACAATGTGATTAGCATGGTTTTAAATGTAGAAGAAAAAACTAAAGACAATGCAAAAGCACGTTTAGATTTAGAAAAATATTGTTGTCGTTCAGAGTTGGCAATGGATCCAGAAAGGGGTAAATATCCAAAAGCTTGTTACACCTTGGATAAGAAATCAAAAGAAGTATTGTTCAAGTGGTTGAAAGAACTTAAGTTTCTAGATGATTGCATTTCCAACTTGGCTTGTTGTGTTGACATGACAAAACTCAAATTATTTGGCATGAAAAGCCATGATTGCCATGCATTTATACAACGATTGATTCTTGTCGCCTTTCGTAAATTACTTCATACAAATGTACGGCAGTTCCTTATAAAGCTAAGCTTATTTTTTAAGGATTTGACATCCACTGCTCTCTGTGTTGATGACATCGATGCATTGGAATCAAACATCCCACATATCATTTGCAACCTAGAAATGATATTTCCTCTAGATTTGACTTAATAGAGCACATAATGATACACTTACCATATGAAGCAAAAATTACTAGCCCTATGCCATATCGTTGGATGTATCCCTTGGAGAGGTAACTGTTTATAAATCTAAAGTAATGAATACTTGCTATTTTAGTAGAAAATATTTTTTAAGTTGATAAATCATATTTCCCATTGGGAAGTTCCTTCAAACTCTTAAATAAAATATTAGAAATAAATCAACAGTAGAGGCATTTATTTGTAATGCATACTTGCTATCCGAGTCATCCAATTTTTTCTCACATTACTTTGAACCTCATGTCAGTACTCGATACCAACGACTTCATCGTAATGATGATGGAGATTGTGTGGAAAACACAGATGGAAATTTAACAATTTTCACCTACCTAGGCCAAACTAGTGGTCAACTTTGTGATTAAGCCCTAACATCAGAGGAATATAAGTCAGCTCATACTTATATTCTACTAAATTGTGAGGAGGTTAATCCATTCTTGAGGTATATAATAATCATATGTTTTATTGTGATCCAAGATTAATGATAAGTGTGAATTATATATAGTTTTTGATATGTTTTTAGTTGTGTTATTTCGTTGTTTTAGTTTTATTTATGATAAATTAGAGTTAGTTTATTGATATTTATGTTTTTGGGGTTAATTCTGTGTTTTGTGTGATTTTCAAGGTTAGATTGATATAAAAGGGCTTGAAGTATAAAAAGTATAAAGTTTAGGGCCATAAGTGCAAATATGAAGAATTTAGGCGAAAAAACGAGCGTTCAGTCCAAAGCCTTCACACGTGACCACGTGAAAATACTGAAGAATTTCACCTGTGGCCACGTGAAGGTTTGATACATAAAGCCGTGGCTACGTGAAGGGATGGAGGTTGAAGGGACGTGGCCACGTGAAGGACTTTTGGAAGAAGAATAAGGAAAACACGTGGTCAATTAACATGGATCATATCTCAATTTTTTTTAATTTATTTGTAATTCATTGTAATGAAGCATTTACTACAAAAACTTATGAGATAAGCACCCTGATCTGACACCAAGTCAAATGATGCAAATATTGAGCACTACTTTGCAGACTGGTTTGAATTATATGTAAGCCTATCACAATATGTATGTATAACATATAAATATCATTTAAATTGTTAATGATGATAACTTGGATTTTTTTAAAAAATAGGTCCATTATAATAGAACTGACAATGATTACATCTGTAGTTTGTCACTAAAACCATTACAGAGAGTGAAGTGCTACTCGATGTACTTTGTAAATGGATACAAATTTCACTCTAAAAGTCATAGTTCTGGTAAACGTTCAATAAACAGTGGAGTTTGTGTAAAAAGGTCCAACTTAAGTGATAATATTGGTGATTACTATGGATGGATTAAGGAAATCATAGAGATAAAGTAGCCTTCATTACCAATAAAGTATATTGTATTATTCAAGTGTGAATGTTATGATCCCACGTTAGATAATGGTGTTAAGGTTCACAGCTAATACGGATTGGTTGATGTTAACCAGCATCGTCGGTTCAACAAATATGAACCATTTATCCTAGCAATGCAAGCAACTTAAGTGTATCATGCTAGATATCATGCTTGGAGATTAGATAGAGCAAATTGGTTAGCAGTGTTCTCGTTTAAGCCAAGGGAGATCATTAAGACATCAAAGTTAGAGATGACGCAGATGCATTTTCCAATGCATACCAAATTGAAGAAGTTGGTGTGCATGAAATAAATATGGATGTTGGTGCTAATGAGTATATAGATTTTCGTGACCCTCTGGGAAAGGTTATTGAAATTGACAATGCTGATAGAATTGTGCAAAAACTTGAAGTGAAAGACGAGGATGACGAAGAATTTTCAGATTATGATAGCAATGAAGATAATGAAGAGGAATTTCAATATTCATCAGATAGTGACTAATTAAGTGTAAACTGTTAAGCAATAATGTAGGCGCATGTTAAACCTATTTATTATATTTTATATTTAGCATGTTAAAACAATTTATGTTATATATAATGAACTTATGAAATCATTGGATGTTATACAGTTATAGGTCATGGTAGAGGAAGAGCAAGTGGTGGTCGAGGACGTCATGAAGGTAGATTCGGAGTGGATTCAATTAATCCACCTTATGGAGAAATGCTAGAGATCCTTGGTAACCCTACAGCAGCGGTTGTACCACCCCCTCATATTACAGGTCTTCCTACTAGATCACGTAACCCACAAAATATTACTGTCAATCTACTAACACTTGATTCTTTCAATTCTAGTAATGCTTCAGCATCAACTCAAAGTCCTCACAGTGCCAACAACACTACATCAACCACATGTGAGGAAAGTAATGCAAACAAAAGAAAATTGTACATAACAATGAAACCAAAAGGATTGTGAGTGCCTTCATCTCAACAAATTCTGAACAAGTTAAAAAAACATGTGTAACTTGATGTCTGTTTTTATATAATACAATTTATAGGTTGGAACCTTCCTCCCAATGCTCTAGGATTATAAGCGTGAGCTTTTATTAGTGCACAGACATTAATAGAGTTAGTTTGAAGGAGGTTTCAAGAGAAACCATAGAGTTTTACTGGGGAGAATTCAAGGTATATGTATATATTTTTTCATAGAGAATTTTGCATTTGAGTTATATTATGTATAATTATAACTAATAATAAACTATTACTAATATAATTAAAAAAATGCCATTGGGATGCTGAAGTCAATAGTCTCATTAGGATAGGTTGGGAGATAAAGGCCGTTCAGAGGTATAAGGATTACGTTTATAATGTAAAAGTGTTCAAAGCAAAGCCCAAAGACTTCCCATAACCAGTATGGATTAGGTGGAATTACATTTTCAATCTCCCTACGTGCATTCAAGTGGCAAAGAAAAAAAAACTCAATCATTATAGAGGAAATGAAGACAAAGCTCCTGGATCGTTCACTGATGGGACGATTTTTATTGCTGAGCATATCTCATGATTAGTAAGTAAATTAATTAAAATTTGAATTTAAACTTTAATATTAGTGACAATGTCATTTTGCATAATTTTTGTAATTTATATTGGGATTTGAGTAAGCTAAAATTATATTTAGTAGGATGGAAATTCATTATCAAATGATTGATTAAAAGTGCCTCTCTACATGTAGAGGATGATTATGAAAAATTATGCTGTAAATTCTTTTGTCATTAACAGATGATGGATGTTTGCACTTGAAGTTTAATGTGTTTATAATTTTGATTTACATGATTTAAGTGTGGTGATTTTGAGTAGCATGCAAGTGTATGTGTTTTGGATTTCCATGATGGATGTTTGCACTTAAAGTTTGATGTGTATGTATTTTTGGTTTCCATGATTTATGTGCAGTGATTTTGAGTAGCAGCTACTTGCAGATAGTGGTAGTATCGTTACAGTAAGAGAGTATTGTTTGAGTGGAAAAATTAACATAAATATATTATTCTAACAGTTTTGCTTATGTTGCAAATGATATAGGAGAAGGAGTATGGCCGACTACCTACAATTCCCGAGGCCTACCTACACACATACACTATAAATCATAATGGGAAGACATATGTAACCGATCATAGCAAGGAGGTACATCTAAGTAACATAGAATGCAGTTGTTTTAGTTTTCACAATTACTTAAATGGAAAATGATTGTCAATAATGAGTTGTTCTCATATTTATACTTATAAAAAAATTTTGTGGTTTTATAGGAGAGGTATGAGCAACTCCAATTTAAGTGATCGCAAGATGAGTCATTTATGGATGAATCCGAGTTATTTTTTTGAGGCTACACGATGCAATAAAAGGAAAAAAGTATACGAATTTGGCTCATATGTGCCGCTTGTTTCTCCATCAGGTACATCAAGTTGTGCTGGTATAAGCAATGCCTCCCATTCGAATGTGACATTATTGACAAAGAAAGATGTCGAGGAGATTATCTCACGAACTATTCGATCATTGCTTCCTCACTTAGGGATTCAACAACTACATGTTCAATCTAATACTAATATTACAACACTTACACATGATGATGTTTCCCCTTCAGGTGTACAAAGAGATAATCCATATGATGATTCTCCATCCTGTAATTGTGATTCTGTCTCAAATTGACATTGCCATTGCTTACTAAATATTTTATTTAAACATTATTGTTAATCTTAATTTGGATGTTATTTTTAATATTATGGTGTATTGTTTAAGATGATACTTTACGGGGTGATTAAGTCATTTAGTATTTCAAGTAATTTGTAATTTTATATTATTTATAACTTGATATCATGTTTTATATTATAAATTTATAAATAACATTTGAATTTGCATTTATATACTTATATATGGTGTCTATTAGATATTGGGTAAACCATGAATTAATGTATTATTCAATAATATATAAAAAATAAATTCATAAATATTAAAAAAATAAAATTTTTCATATAGCAACGAGTATCTTAGTTGCTAAAAATATGCTAATTCAATAAATAGAAGAAAAATTAGCGATGAAAACAACGACTATATAGTTCACCATTAATTTTTAGTGACGAAAATAAATTACGCCAAATTGTCGCTAAAAAGCAAAAATAATCTATTTTTAGCAACGAAATAATTGGTTGCTAATATTTTCTTAATATAATGACAACTGATTTCAGAGGTTAATTAATGACAGTTTTTTACTGTAGCGACGAATTTTTTGTCGCTAAAATTAATGACTGTTTTTTATTTTCATCGCTAAATATGCCAGCAATAACTAAATAGTGATGAACAGTCGTTTAGTCGCTATAGTGAATTAGCAATGAAAATTCATCAATTAGCGAAGAAATTTCCCATCGCTAATTCACTATTTTTTGTAATGGCTTGGATGTAGTGGGGGGGTGCAGAGAAAGGATAAGTGCATGGACTTGGAG
Organism: Excoecaria agallocha; assembly: GCA_037975025.1. Taxonomy (NCBI): domain Eukaryota; kingdom Viridiplantae; phylum Streptophyta; class Magnoliopsida; order Malpighiales; family Euphorbiaceae; genus Excoecaria; species Excoecaria agallocha. Next base: position 11,577,503 of record CM075816.1, on the reverse strand, counting down.
TTATGATGAGTCAGTACTATGCAGATGTTAGCACATCTCGTTCCTATTTTGCTTTTGAAACACACAATATCAGAGAAATGAAGGAGAGGCTTGAGCAGCATATGTCCACCATGCAGATTGAGCTTCAAGTTCATGTTTGTGCTGAGCTTGAACAGAAGATGGATCAATGTGTGGAGCAGCGGATTGGACAGATCTAGCAGCATATAGAGATGTAGCAGCAACTTTTCTAATAATCGATTGAGGACCAGATGCGTCTATTCATATCTCACACTGACCGAATTGATAGCCACCACATTATCTATTTATATTGAGTTATAGATACTATTTTACCCATATTATAGTTATAAGTATATATTAGGACATTTTGTATATCATTTGTTATTGCAATATATGTATATATTATTTTGGATAGACAATTAATATAGATATGCACTTGTAAATAACATTCTTTTGAATATATATATATATATATATATATATATATATATATATATATATATATATATATATATATATATATATATATATATATATATATATATATATATATATATATATATATATGTTGAGTAATGTATAAATATAAATTTGTCATTTGTAATTTATTATTTAAATGATGATATCTAAATATTAATTTAATAAACTAAAAAATAATTTTAATTTAACGAGAGATTAGTATGTCTAGACAATAGCTATTTAGCTACAAAAGAGTATATTAGCGATAGATACTTTGTCATTGAAATCACATTAGTGACAAATATGTTGTTGCTAAATAAGGAAGAAATGTTTCGTATGGCGACGAATGTACTATCATTGCAAAATGTATAGAGAACATTGTTGTAGCGATATGACAACGATTGTACTGTCATTATAAACTTTAGCGTGAACAATGCTGTAGTGATATTGCAACGAAGCTAATATCGTCGCAAAATTTAGTGGGAATGTTGTAGCAATATGGCAACGAATATTTAGCAACAATGTTTGGTCCTCGCTAAAATTTGGCGACAACTTGTAAACCTGGCAAAATTCTGCTACAACGACTTTTGTTTCAAAAAGATTGTCGTTGCTAAGTTGCCACTAAACTGATTTAGTGACGAAAAAGCATTAGTAAAAGTCATCGCTATTTTGCATTTTTTTAGTAGTGTTTCTTGTCTTATTGTTGCATTTCAATTCTTTTTACTTGAGTGTATAAAAAGATTATAAACTAAATGGTAATGGGATGTTGTAAAAGAAGCACATGAGATGATAATTGATATGAAATGGTGAATCCAACTATAGAGGTGGAGAAATGGTAGCTCCACACTATTAGATCATAGAGTTAACCTTGGCTAGCCATGAATATCATCCATGTAAGAAGCATAAAAATATCTAGAGGGAAGGAAATTATATACAAGCAAATTTCATTTTTAGATCCCTGAATCTATTCTTTTTTATTATTGGATTTTTTCTTATTTATTGTTTGTTTCTCTTGATTTTGCATTTAAAAAATTTTGGAGTTGATAGGTTATTCCTCTTTGATTTTTATTTTTGAATTTTTGGTGACTTTTCAATATATCATAATTCCTTTTATTTGTATGATTGTAGTTTTATTTGGCTATGTTCATATTTATTGGCTATAATAATAAAAGATTGCCAATTATCTCTAGGATTTTGTTCTTGCCTGTAACCTATTCCATAAAAGTCTCGTGTGATTTTTTTTCTTGTTTATTGTTTGCCTCTCTTGATTTTATAGTTAACCAAATTCTTAAAGCTAATGGGTTCTTTCTCTATGACTATTTGTTGAAATCTAAATGTGACATAATTCCTTTTGCTTAGTTGGTGCCTCCATCTTCCATCACCATCACCATCCATGCCAAGCCAAGCTCTAAATCCGCCTTCGTCATTTTTTGTTCGTTTATTATGTATGTGTATAAATCTTTCTAATTTTGTTGTTATGTATTTTTGTTGATTTTTAGTATAAATTTCAGTGATGAAGTATTAGGGACGAAGATGTTGGAAGCATCAATGGCCAAGGAAAGAAAAAGGAGGATTTACATTAAATAATAGGCTGAAAAATAAAAAGAGGTATTTTTAAAAACAAAATATTAAAAAAATATATATTTTTGAAACTTTAAAATTAAGGAATGTTTTTTTAAAAAAGTGAAGTGAAAAAATAGGTATTTGTGTAAATTCCTCTTTGAAAAATGGGACTTTTGGAAATTGGATGGGTCCACACAGAGTCCACATGTTAAGTGTTTGGACTTGGTCTTCGAAAAGACACCAATTTGTTGGCTTCTGCTATTCATTTTCCACCATTTAAAATTGGCTATTAGATTTTTAAGGAAAAACACATCCTAATATCCTTTAACTTTTAACATTTTTTTTACATATTTTATCTAATTTCAAAAGTTAATATTAAATCTTTATATTTTTTTAAATTACTTATATTATGATCAATTTAAATGAAATCAATAAAATTAAAATGTAAATTTTATTAATTTTATACGTAGTTAACATAAAATGACTATAAAATCTAACAAAATATAAAAAATTTAGAAAAATCAACTCATCACCTTCTGCACTTATGAAGTGATTGTATATGTTTTTCATTTTTATTTTATGCTTGTTCTATTATGCATGTATGAAGTGATTGTATATCTTTTTCTTTTTTTTTTTTATGTTTGGTATGTTCCATAATTATTTTAAATTGATTTTATATGATTCTGCCAGTCTTATTTAAATTTGATCTAATGTAATTATCCTTATTTATTCCATAATAAGGACTATTTTGCCCACTCCAGGCCCCCCTCCCCCCGAATAGTCTAATTTTTCCTCCATGGATAGATAATTTTGTATCTAACTGTACAAAGGCAAGTGCAGATCTATGAATAGGGAATGTTGCATTAGTATCTATAGGACTTAAATCATCAATAGGTTCTCCAAGCACATTAAAAATTCATCCTTGAGTTGCCTATCCAACTCTAACACTTAGAGGTGCTCCTACGTCAATTACTTCCATTCCTCTTGTCAAACTATCTGTAGCACTAATAGCTACAGTCCAAACTCGATTATTTCCTACTAATTGTTATGCCTCACAAGTTATATTAATTTCTTGACCAACAGTATATGAGGCCCCAAAGTGTACCTTGGTAGGATTAGTATGTAATTGAACAAGAGGTTGAAAAAGTTTCAGAGTAAAATAGTTGTTATGCAATTGGGACATAATGGGTATTAGTGTAAAAGTGAAAGGTAATTTGGTAAATTATCAATTTGGGAGGTAAATGTGTATTGTTACTAAAGAAGTGGGGACAAAGGTATTAGAAAGAGTTAGTAAGGGGTGTAATTGGTAATTAAGATTAATAAGAGGGAGTGAAGTGTAATTTAAGTTGGTCAAACACTAGGCCAATAAAGAAAGGACACTTAACATTTCTAGAAGAGTGGAGAGAAAGTGGGAAAAAGGAAAAGAAATTTGCCATTTTGTGTGGGTTGGCTGGCCACTTTTGGCCAAAGAATTCCAGCAATTTTCTTCTTCTTTTCTATATCACTCTTTTGCTCATAGTTTAGCTTAAAAAGGGTTTACTTAGCAAATTTAAGTTGGAGAATCTGGCAAGGGTAAAGAGAAGGAAGGAGAAAGAGCCTAAAGGAAGGGTATGAAATTTGCCAAAGAGGTTTGGGAGTTTTCATTCCCTTTGTTATAAGTTTAATTAATTCAAGTTAATGTGTGTGTTATAATTGTTCTATTATTGATGGTAGAACTAGGTGATGATATTGTCATTGCATAAGAGTGATAATTGTGCATGAAAAAGTGACCTAGTGAAAATCTACCCTGAGGTTCACATGAACCAGTTTCAATGTAGAAGTCATAAATATTTCTGTAGATATCTAAATGAAGTGATTCTAGTTGGAGATGAAAGATGAGATATAGGCCTACAATTTTATTGGAGAAACAAAGACCTGATTCATCCTCTAAAGTCTTCATAATATAGCTCGAATTGGAATGATATTTGTTGCCCTGTCACTGGGAGCATGTTGCACAATTTTCATTGATATATTGAGATTTAAAAGTCAGAATGGGATGATTTTTTATTTTTTAAAAACTAGAAACATAGATGAACAATTTGTGGAAGAGCTCTTTGCCTGAAAATGTCGTTTAATAGGTCTAAAATAGCATACAAGTTGAACTCAGAAATCTATCTTTAGGATTTTTAGGGCAAAATGGTATCTCATGGTCACAACCAATTGGTTACCACCGTAAGCCCCTTTCAGAATCAATTCTGCACCTATCTCATGGTCACAACCAATTAGTCACCATCGTGACCCTCCCCTATTTCCTCTTGTACTTAATGTTTAGGCCCCGAATTATCACTGAAACTTACCTGAACTTCCTCAAATACTTTTAAAGTATTTTTGTAATACCCCTAATTTTGCATCTATCATGCATAGTAAATTTTAGGGCATGAAAGTAAAAGTTAAACGGAGGTAAGTGGTACAATTTAAGGAGAAACTGAGGTCAAATAGGCCTCCAAATGAGCAAACAAAAGAAAATTTCACGGATTTACCTAGGGCTAACCAATACTTTGACCAAGCAATTGGGGGACCTAAAGATCTTTGATTTCTCCCATATTTCATCTACATCATATAAATAATGTAAAGATACCCTAGGAACCAAAAAATAGTAATTATGATAATTCAGAAATTTCAGGCTTTGGACCGGCTGCAAAGGCCGTCAGAGCCAAAAGTATACCAAAACTGTAATTGTCTCAACACCGGATCAGCCGTGAACAGTGCTTTTCGATGGTAAATAGTACTTTCCGAGCCTGAAAGGACACCCGAAAGTCAAAAATATTTTATTGGACCATCGAAAAGTATTGGTCATGGTGAGTCCGGAGTTAAAATTTGAAGTGAAATTGAGGTCAAATAGGCCTCCAAAAGTCAAAAATACGAAAAAAAAAAGTAGCGAGTCAATTTCCCTAGTAGAGAAAGTGACTTGATTTTGCGTAAATAATTAAAAATAGTAAAGGAACTTCGAATATTGCCAGATTTTATGTGCCTACATGAATTTTTGTGTAGAATATTTTAGTGATGAGAATGAAATTTTTCGGTGACACCAGCAGTTGTCGAATCGGACCAATAAGTTTAAATCGGACAGATAACGAACTCCGATTGAGCCAAAAATTTGCGTACTAACTATTTTTGATGTGATAAGAGTGATGGAATTATTTTTGGAGTGATTTGGTGGCTAGAAGAGAGATAAATTTGATTGGACTTTAAAAAGTCCTAAATGGGCCTTAAGAGAAAAATAGGTTAAGCCCATTGGGTTGACCCAATTTTGGGCCCATTGGAGAGGTATATAAGAGGCAGAAATCTGGAAAAAAACTCCAGAAATTAGCTCATCTTCTTCCTTTCCCTTTCTTGGCCGAATTTCCTTTCCTCTCTTCTCTCTCTCTTTTGCTTCTTAATCACCCAAAATTTCTCATAAATTCCAACTTAGGAGTTATAGTTTCATCCCTCTAGATCACTAAAATAGCTTCACTTGTTTGATTTGGGCAAAGGAAGTGAAGAAATCAAGGAAAGAAAGAAAAAGGGGTAAGTTGGAGTTTGAGAATTTTAGTGTTTTAAATTGATTTCTTAGTGGTTTTCCATAGATTTTTGGGTGTAGATTATGATTATGAGCTTGGTTTTTGCATTTGAGAACAAGAAAGTGAAGAAAATTAAGCTTGAATGGGCTGTCCTATGTAGGTGGTGAAGAAAGAGGGAATTTTTCCAAGGATAAAGGCAAGGGAAATGAACCTTAGACTCCCTAATTCAAGATAAAATTATAAGTGACTAATTAATCTTTATATTTTATAAGTTTATGAATCTTTCTTAATTATGTAATTAGTGTAAAAATTTTAAAGTTGTTAATTGATGTAATTATGTTAGGATAAATAAAATTAGACATGAAAAAAAAATGAAATGAAGGTTTTAATGGAAGAAATATAATTTTTAGGAAGATGTTTTAGTGGTGGCCGAATTTAATAGTAAGGGAAAATAATGAGAAAAATGCAAATAATTAATATATGTTAGCTTAAAATAATAGTAAACATGTTAATTAATGTCCATGAATTTTTAGAGAATAATTGAAAATTATTTGGGAATTTTTAAGATTATGTATAGTGTATGTACATAATGAATTTTGTGATTTTTAGTGAACTAAGTGATTATTTTAATGAAAAATGACAATAAATAATAAATAATGCATAAATAAATTTTATTGGCATTTATTGAAATTATTGTGATTTTATATAGAATTTAATGTTAATATGTATATTGAAAATAATTGAATTATTAGTTAATAATTGCATAAAAATGTTGAAAATGGTAAATTTATATGGAATTAAATTAATGTCAACGAAAAGAAATAAAAAGTCAATTATTCGGACTTAAAAAGAATTAATAAAGTAATTATTACTGTGCCTTTAGAATTAGTCTGGCAGTAAAAACTAGTTCTGAATATAGTTGGCTAGCCATAAAAATACCTTTTATCGCAAAGCGAGTCATGGCGACTTGCTTTGCCATGGGTAGGATCATTGATCTCCATAGCTTAAGTGTAAAGTAAAAGTAAAAAGTGTAATGCTCTGAGAATGGTTCCTTGGGAATCATTTTTCTTTTTAGTGGGGTCCGTGGGATCCATGTTCCGTGTATCCGGTCTGAGATTTTCTGTCAGGTCTGTACTAGGGGCATAATGGTAATAAATTGAGAAAGAAATGAAAAGACAAGGAAAAGCAAGAAAAGAAAGTGAAAAAGGACCATAATGAAAGAAAGAAAAAATTTAGGGGCATAATGGTAATTTTCTCCAAAAGTATAAAAAGTTAGTAAATTAAGTGAGAATTGATTAAATAAGGATAAAACAGTCAGATAATAGTTAAATTATTTAAAAAGTGAATTTTATTGACAACAAGGACTGAAAATATAATTTTGCTTATAAATGACAAATTAAGTGTAAAGAAACGTAAATTGCTTCATTTATCAGTTTAAAGATCATAATTGAATTTATAATGGCAAAATTGTAATTGTGTGACTAAAATGAGTAATCTTATAGAAAATATTAAGTTAGTGTCTTGAATGTGATAATAACTTATTTTATAATTATGTTTATATATATATATATATGTTAATACTTAAGAATAATAATGATAATGTTAGGAAATGTATCGATTATTAGTCACCACTGAGTATGTTGAGTGCTCAGCGTGTAGTTTTACTGTGCGCAGGTAAACAGGAGCAGGAACAAGAATTCAGATTACAAGACTTCTTTTAGGTTGCTATGGTTATATAAATTTTGGCATGTATATATGTGTAAACGTTACTGATGGACATGTACAGTTACTTTAGTAAGTTGTATGTGGATGGTGAATGAGATGGTATGGATGACAATGAATGGTTATAGTTGATATTATTGATTGTTGTGTCTCTGAGAGGCTGTGTGGTTTGTTTTCTTTTCAAGGGGGGCTAGTACTATGTACAGCCGTTATATTGCAAAATTTTTATTAAATGCATAGTATTAGACAATTGTAGGTTATCGGCAAAGGGTAGCTAATGATTAAGTAAATATTAATAAGGTTTTTAAATTTAGAGGTTAAGTTGGAAAAAAAAAATTTCGGTCTTCAGTGCATCGAAACAGTGTTAGAAGAGATAAGGGTATTATATTTTGTGGTATCAGAGCAGTGGTTTAGACGGTTCTAAGATCGGAGTGGGTGCAATGTTTGATTTAAATTAATTATATACATGCCAATTGTTATTTTGAAAAGTTGTTTTGGAATTAATGAATTCTTGCTCCCTTCTGTTTTATAGTGAAAAGATGTCTGGTGAGCCAAGAGATAACCGGAGTGAGGCTTCAAGTAATATGGGGCAACAGGAGGTCCCACAACAGCAGGTACCTCCACCAGCAGCGCCTCCTCCACCTCTTCCTCCTCAGCTGGATTTTCTTAACCTGATGTCAAATTACATTCAGCAGTAACTTCAGGCTGCTCAGGCTCAGGCACCGCCACCATTCATTCAGGTTCAGTAGCTTGCTTTGCCTAGAAGAAGACCTATATTGGAGCAGTTGAAAAGATTGGGAGGAGAGGATTTTATAGAAGAGGACCCTTTGATGCCAGAGGCTGCAGAGGTGAGGCTTTTCAAAATAAAGAGGTTGTTTGAAATTACCCATAGTTCTGAAGAGGAGAAGCTTGAGGGTATCATTGCCTTGCTACAAGGTCCAGCTTTCATTTGGTGGGACTCAGTTCGGAGGCACACACCAGCAGACAGTTTGAATTGGAAGTTTTTTCATTGATCAATTTGAGAAGAAATATGTTAGGTCTGAATATAAGACTGCTATACAGGATGCTTTCTGGAGGCTGAACAGGGCAATCGTACAGTGGCTGAGTATGACAGAGAGTTTGAGCGCTTCAACACTTATTTAGATGAGGGCTTGGCTACAAAAGAAAAATTATATCAGCAGTTTGAGAGGGGACTGCATACTAAGTTGAGGCAGATCATTGAGGCCCAGAAATACCCAGATTTGAGATCCATGATTGATGCAGCCCTTAAGTTAAAAACTACTCAAGCTGAGCAAGCAGAGAGGCAGTCTCGATTTTAGCAGAAAAGGAAGTAGGGACAGAGTAGTGGGAGGTCAGGATAGGGTAAAAAACAGAAGGGTCAGCAGGTATCTCAGGCCATCCACCAACAGGCCAAGGACAGGGTAGTGCCTCTCGTGGCAAGTCTACTGCCACCACAGCATCTAGTACACCCAAAAGCAGAGAGAGTGGATTAGCAGTACAGTGTGAGCACTGTGGCAGGACACACCCTGGGGAGTGCAAATTTGTGACAGGAGCCTGTTTTAAGTATGGGTCTAGAGAGCATCAGATCAGAGATTGCCCGATGATACAGAATACTTCAGTAGCTTCACCAGCTTCTGGTACTGGATCTTCTGCACCTCGTGGTCGGGGTAGGGAAGCAGCCCCTAATCCTTCAGCCTCCAGACTAGTTGGCCAGTCATCTCGGGGACAGACATATGCTGTGAGAGCTCATGAAGAGGAGGATGCTCCTGTTGTGATTGTGGGTAAGTTCATTCTGTCATCTGATTCTGTATATGCATTGATAGATCCTGGCTCCACACACTCTTATATTAGCACAGAACTGGCACGGGGTAAAGGGATGAAAGAGGCCTACTTGGACCAGGACATCTTGGTAAGTAATCCTCTGGGACATAGTGTGGTAGTAAACAAGATATATAGAAAGTGTCCTATTGGTGCCCAGGGACATGTATTCCTGGAAAATCTTATCGAATTGCCCTTTCGTGAGTTTGATTTGATTCTTAGGATGGATTGGCTATCCGCCCACCAAGCGACTGTCGATTGCAGAAAGAAGAGGGTCACCCTATAACTTTAGAATGGTGATGATATCACTATTGTGGGTGTGAGATCTGACTTTCTGTCTGATCTGATATCAGCTACTACATCAAAAAGATTAATTAGAAAAGGTTGTGAAGTATATATATGTTATGCAGTGAAGGCGAAGAAAGATAGGTTAAAGGTATCTGATGTACCCACTGTTAGGGAGTTCTAAAATGTGTTCCCATATGAGCTTCCAGGCTTACCACCTGATAGAGAGGTGGAATTCTCCATTGAGGTTGCTTTTGGTACTGCTCCTATCTCCATTGCTCCATATAGAATGGCACCTACAGAATTGAAAGAGTTAAAGATTCAGCTTCAGGAGTTGCTTGATAAGGGGTTTATCAGACCTAGCACTTCTCCTTGGGGAGCACATGTCTTATTTGTAAAGAAAGAGGATGGGACTCTTCGACTATACATAGACTACCGGCAACTAAATAAAGTGACAATCAAGAACAAGTATCCCCTCCCTCGCATTGAAAACTTGTTTGATCAGCTTAAGGGAGCGGGTGCTTTTCCAAGATAGATCTGATATCGGGTTACTATCAAATGGGGGTAAAAGAAGTTGATGTGCCCAAGACAGCTTTCTGTACTAGGTATGGCCACTATGAGTTTTGGTCATGCCATTCGGGCTTACAAATGCACCAGCAACCTTCATGGACCTGATGAACAGAGTTTTTTCATCCCTTCTTAGATCAGTTTGTGGTGTCTTCATCGATGACATACTGGTGTATTCCAAGACACCAGAAGAGCATGATAGACATCTGAGGATTGTATTGCAAACATTGAGAAAAAAGCAGTTATATGCCAAATTTAGCAAATGTGACTTTTGGCTGAATGAAGTATCCTTTTTGGGCCATGTCATCTCTGCAAAAGGTATTAAAGTGGATCCTTCAAATATTGAAGCAATCCTTCAGTGGAAGCCACCCAAGAATGTGACTGAAGTACGAAGTTTTCTGGGTTTAGCTGGATACTATAGGAGATTTATCAAGGGCTTCTCCACCATTGCAATTCTTATGACACGACTGCTACAGAAAAATGTCAAATTTGTATGGACTGACAAGTGCCAAGGGTGTTTTGAGAAGTTAAAGACGATGTTGACAGAAGCTCCTATACTTACTCAACCTGAGTCAAGCAAGGACTTCGTGATCTATAGTGATACTTCCAGGAATGGTTTAGGCTGCGTTCTGATGCAGAAGGGCAAGGTAATAGCTTATGCTTCCCGGCAACTCAAAACTCATGAGAAAAACTATCCTACTCATGATCTAGAGTTAGCAGCCATTGTTTTTGCATTAAAGATTTGGAGGCATTACTTGTATGGAGAAAAATGCTACATTTATTCGGATCACAAGAGTTTAAAGTATTTGCTTACCCAGAAAGAACTCAATCTTAGACAAAGACGCTGGTTGGAGTTGATTAAAGACTATGATTGCTACATCGACTACCATCCAGGAAAAGCAAATGTAGTGGCTGATGCGCTCAGAAAAAAATTTATGTCGGGTAATGTTAGTGCCTTTGAATGAACTTGTACAAGGTATTGATAAGTGTAAATGATTAATAATGATCTTTGCAGCTTTTCGGGCAATGAATACCAGTTTAAGTTTGGCGATAGATGGAGCTATAGTAGCTGAACTACGAGTTAAACCAAATTTTGTACATCAAGTGAAAGCGGCTCATAAAGGAGATGACAGACTAAAGGCTATTGTGGAAAAGCTACAGCATAACAGTGAAAGTGACTACTCATTGTCAAATGATGGAAGCCTTTATTTCAAAGGAAGACGTTATGTGCCAGCTCAGGAAGAAATAGATTCTGATAAAAGCACACCATAGTAGCTATGCTATGCATCATGGGAGTAACAAAATGTACCAGGATTTGAAAGTCCACTATTGGTGGCCAGGTATGAAGCGGGATGTGACTGAATTTCGTGAGTAAATGTCTGACATGTCAACAGGTGAAAGAAAAACATCAAGTTCCTTCTGGATTACTTCAACCACTTATTATTCCAGAGTGGAAATGGGATCAGGTGACCATGGACTTTGTGACTGGGCTACCTATGACTCAGTGGAAACATGATGCCATTTGGGTAATAGTTGATCGCCTCACCAAATCAGCTCATTTCTTGCCAGTTCGGATGGATTTCTCTTTGACCAGGCTAGCAGAACTCTACATAAAGGAGGTGGTTATATTGCATAGAGTGCCTACATCCATTATGTCAGACAGAGACCCCAGGTTTACTTCTCACTTCTGGAAAAGTTTTCAAGATGCTTTGGGCATTAGACTTCGTCTGAGCACAGCATTCCACCCTCAGACTGATGACCAACCAGAACGAGTGATTCAGATTTTAGAGGATATGCTTCGGTGTTGTGTCCTTGAGTTTGGTACTAATTGGGAAAGAGATTTGCCATTAGCTGAGTTCGCCTACAACAATAGCTATCAATCCAGTTTGAAAATGGCTCCATTTGAAGTATTGTATGGTAGGAAGTGCAGGACTCCTTTGTGCTGGACTGAATTGAGCGAAAGGAAACTTTTGGGTTCAGACTTAATTCGTGACTCTGAAGAAAAGGTCCAGATCATTAAAAGTGGATTGAAGGAAGCAATGGATCGTCAGAAGTCCTATGCAGATTTAAAGATAAAAGATATCAAATTCCAGGTCGGATATAAGGTTTTTCTGAATGTATCTCCATGGAAAAAGGTTCTGAGATTCGGAAAGAAAGGCAAGTTAAGCCCTAGATTTATTGGTCCATATGAGGTACTTCAAAGAGTGGGTCATGTGGCCTATAGATTGAAACTGCCATCTGCTTTGGAGAAGATACATAATGTCTTCCATGTGTCCATACTCCGGAGATATAGGTCTGATCTGAGCCATGTGATAACACCTGAAGAGATACAAATCCAGACTAACATGAGTTATGAAGAAAGACTAGTAAAGATTTTTGCTAGAGAAATCCAACAGCTTCGAAACAAACAGATTTCTTTGGTGAATGTCCTTTGGCATCACCATAATATTGAAGAAGCGACGTGGGAACCCGAAGCAACAATGAGACAGCAGTATCCTCTACTTTTCAATTCAGGAAAATTTCGAGGATAAAATTTCTTTTAGTAGGGGAGAAATGTAATGGCCTCACACCGGATCAGCCGTGAACAGTGCTTTCCAATGGTAAATAGTGTTTTCTGGGCTCGAAAGGACACCCGAAAATCAAAAATATTTTATTGGACCATCATAAAGTATTGGTCATGGTGAGTTCGGGGTTGAAATTTGAAGTGAAATTTAGGTCAAATAGGCCTCCAAATGTCAAAAATACGAAAAAGGTAGCGAGTCAATTTTCCTGTTAGAGAAAGTGACTTGATTTTGCGTAAATAATTAAAAATAGTAAACAAACTCCGAATATTGCCAGATTTTACGTACCTACATGAATTTTTGTGTAAAATATTTTAGTGATGAGAATAGAATTTTTCGGTGACACCATCAATTATCGAATCGGACCGATAAGTTTGAATCGGATCGATAACGGACTTTGGATGAGCCAAAAATTTGCGTACTAGCTATTTTTGATGTGATAAGAGTGATGAAATTATTTTTGGAGTGATTTGGTGGCTGGAAGAGAGAGAAATTTGATTGGGATTTAAAAGGCCTAAATGGGCCTTAAGAGAAAAATAAGCTAAGCCTATTGGGTTGGCCCAATTTTGGGCCCATTGGAGAGGTATATAAGAGGCAAAAATATGGAGAAAACTCCAGAAATTAGCTCATCTTCTTCCTCTCCCTTTCTTGGCCTAATTACCTTCCCTCTCTTCTCTCTCTCATTTGCTTCTTAATCACCCAAAATTTCTCATAAATTCCAACTTAGGAGTTGTAGTTCTATCCCTCTAGATCACTAAAATAGCTTCACTTGTTTGATTTGGGCAAAGGAAGTGAAGAAATCAAGAAAAGAAAGAAAAAGGCGTAAGTTGGAGTTTTAGAATTTTAGTGTTTTAAATTGATTTCATAGTGGTTTTTCATAGATTTTTGGGTGCAGATTATAATTATGAGCTTGGTTTTTGCATTTAAGAACAAGAAAGTGAAGAAAACTAAGCTTGAATGGGCTGCCCTATGTAGGTGGTGAAGAAAGAGAGTTTTTCCAAGGATAAAGGTATGGGAAATGAACCTTAAACTCCCTAATTCAAGATAAAATTGTAAGTGACTAATTAATCTTTATATTTTATAAGTTCATGAATTTTTCTTAATTATGTAATTAGGGTAAATATGTTTAAAGTTGTTAATTGATGTAATTATGTTAGGGTAAATTAAATTAGACATGAAAGAAAATGAAATGAAGGCTTTAATGGAAGAAATATAATTTTTAGGAAGATGTTTTAGTGGTGGCCGAATTTAATAGTAAGGGAAAATAGTGAGAAAAATGCAAATAATTAATATATGTTAGCTTAAAATAATAGTAGACATGCTAATTAATGTCCATAAATTTTTAAAAAATAATTGAAAATTATTTATGAATTTTTAAGATTATGTATAGTGTATGTACATAATGAATTTTGTGATTTTTAGTGAATTAAGTGATTATTTTAATGAAAAATGATAATAAATAATAAATCATGCATAAATAAATTTTATTGGCATTTATTGAAATTATTGTGATTTTATATAGAATTTAATGTTAATATGTATATTGAAAATAATTGAATTATTAGTTAATAATTGCATAAAAATGTTGAAAATGGTAAATTTATATGAAATTAAATTAATGTCAATGAAAAGAAATAAAAAGTCAATTATTGAATTTTTTGGACTTGAAAAGAATTAATAAAGTAATTATTATTGTGCTCTTAAAATTAGTCTGGCAGTAAAAACTAGTTCTGGATATAGTTGGCTAGCCAAAGGAACACTTTTTACCGCGGTGCGAGTCATGGCGACTTGCTTTGCTATGGGTAGGATCATTGATCTCCATAGTTTAAGTGTAAAGTAAAAGTAAAAAGTGCAGTGTTCTGAGAATGGTTCTTTGGGAATCATTTCTCTTTTTAGTGGGGCCCGTGGAGTCCATATTTCGTGTATCCGATCTGAAATTTTTTGCCGGATTTGTACTAAGGGCATAATGATAATAAATTGAGAAAGAAATGAAAAGACAAGGAAAAGTAAGAAAAGAAAGTTAAAAAGGACCATAATGAAAGAAAAAGAAAATTTAGGGGCATAATGGTAATTTTCTCCAAAAGTGTAAAAAGTTAGTAAATTAAGTGAGAATTAATTAAATAAGGATATGGTTGCTATGTATAATGGAAAATTTGAATTTAAAGATCATTTAAATAAGGATAACATAAATTGCTTCATTTATCAGTTTAAAGATCATAATTGAATTTATAATGGCAAAATTGTAATTGTGTGACTAAAATGAATAATTTTATAGAAAATGTTAAGTTAGTGTTTTGAATGAGATAATAACTGATTTTATAATTATGTGTATATATATATATATATATATGTTAATACTTAAGAATAATAATGATAATGTTAGGAAATGTATCGATTATTAGTCACCACTGAGCATGTTGAGTGCTCAGCGTGTAGTTTTACTGCATGCAGGTAAACAGGAGCAGGAGCAAGAATTCATATTACAAGACTTCTTTTAGGTTGCTATGGTTGTATAAATTTTGGCATGTATATATGTGTAAATGTTACTGATGGATATGTATTGTAAACTGAAGTTACTTTAGTAAGTTGTATATGGATGGTGAATGAGATGGTATGGATGACAATGAATGGTTATAGTTGATATTATTGATTGTTGTGCCTCTGAGAGACTGTGTTGTTTGTTTGCTTTTCAGGGGGGCTAGTACTATGTACATCCGTTATATTGCAAAATTTTTATTAAATGCATAGTAAATTGGACAGTTGTAGGTTATCAGCGAAGGGTAGCAAATGATTAAGTAAATATTAATAAGGTTTTTAAATTTAAAGGTTAAGTTGAAAAAAAAATTTCGATATTCGGTGCGCCGGAATAGTGTTAGAAGAGATAAGGGTATTACAAAAATGATGTCAAAATAAGCTAAAATTTTTAACACAGGTTTTTGAATATATAGGGACACTTGAGGAAAAATTTCGTGGAAATCTGATATTGGGAACAAAAATTCATATTTTGGGATGTAAAATCGAAATCGGATCAATTGAGAGGCCAAACTCGAGAATTTTGACATATGGGGACATAAAGGTCATTCAAATAAAGCTATTGTCTGGTGTGTACAAGACCATGGTAAATAGATATGTAAAAGTGGGCGATCGAGCGACAAGTGGCTTAATTTTAAGCCATTGGATTCAATAGTAAAAGATTGAATCTTAGCCCTTCCTTTTTGCCACTAAAAGACAAGTGTAAAAGGAATCAGCTTTCTAGAATTCACCATGAAATTCCAGCATTTGGTTCCCTTCTCTTTGAAAAATCTGAACCTAGCAACACTAGTCCCTCTCCGCTATATTTCTTTCATCCAAGCTTTATCTCTCCGAATTCTAAGCCCAAATTTCAATATCCTACCTAGAATTTCATCCTCTTTAACCTAGAACAATATTTGCAACAAGGGGAAGTCAAGAATTGCAGAAATAAGGTAAGAAAAGTTTAGAGTAATTGAGCGATTTAATGAGTTCTAGGTGGAATTAGTGGGAAATTTTATATGATCATGTAGGAAATGATTAGAAGAGTATTTTAGTAGCTTTACTTTGCTTAAAATTTCAACTTAAACTCATGAATTTTCTCTTTCAAAATTTGGCCAAAAAAAGAAAACAAAGGAGAAGGAAGAAGCCAAGGAGGAAAGGGAAAGGAAAGGGAAGAGTAGGTAGAAATCAAGCCCACTTGAGGTTAGTGGATGTGTATTACATTAAACTTCACTATTTTAGATGAATTTCCCTAATTTTTCTATTATGTAACTGTGTATAATTACATGTAATTATGAAATAAATTAAGGTAGCATCATATAATGTCAAATTAAGTTGTTAGAAACTTAATTAAGGTGATAAATTTAATTAAAAGTGGTACGAGAAATGTTGGCCAAATTATGTACCTTAGGGAACCTTAGTGTAAAATGGTATATAATTGGATATTTTATGATAAATAGATAAATTAATGTGTAAAAGATGAAATTATGTGGATTAAATTAAAATATGAGGTTTTATCCTAATTATGATATAGTTATATAATGGTGAAAATCATGGTAACTTAAAGATATTCAAATGTAATTCATGCAAATTGCTATGTTATGTTATAAAATGAATATTTACGCATGTATGGCATGAAATTAGAGGAAGAAAGAATTTGGAAGTATGATTTTTCCATGTGGCCGAATAGTGTTACTTGTGGAATGAAATGGTTTAATTGAATTTTATAATATTAAATGCCTACATATGAAGAATTATTAAATAATAAACTCATATGAGAACAAATTAGGGTATAATATGATTAAAATATCATTATGAGGATAATCAAGTTTGTGTGAAAACAACTTATAGCATGCTGAGATTGATACACTGTGCTGAGAACAATTTAAGTATGAAAATATAATGATTTATAATGTTCTTAGTGTTCAGTGGGTAATCCAGGATCCTAGTATAGCATGGCTAGCCATAGGGACACTTACCCCGTGATATTTTGTATACTGTACTACTACTTTACTGTTCTGTACTGAAAAAGTAAGGATATATTGTTAGTCGGCTCATTTTACTGACATATTGGGGATTAGCATTGTACCCTAGTGGTACGGTTGCTCCTGCTTACTGGATTTGCTCATCCGCTTATCTGATTCATGGTTTTTCTACTGTCTACAACTAGGAGCAAAATGGTAATTTTCAAATAAACTGTGCAAAAGATGTATTTATGGCTTCTAAAATGTTAAAAATGTGAATAAGAATAAGATACGGTGAAAATGAGGTATATATGTTTAATAAGGGCAAAAATATAAATTACGCGATTAATTGAGGGTAAAATGGTCAATTGGAGGTAATAATATTGTTAAAACGATCAAGATGGATAAATTGATTAAAAAGGCAAAATAGTAATTAAGGAAGGTCACAAAGACTGCACGGTAATTTTCCATCTAAGGAAAAAAATTTTAAGGATTAAAATATAATTTGTGTAATTAAAAAAGGAAATAAAAATCAAAGGAAGTGAACAAAGTCAAATTGGAGTTAAATTAGTTAACCAAAAGAAAAGTCAACGAAAAAAGTCACAATTGGGTCAAATATTAAAAAAGTCAAACTTTAAGGGTATAATTGTAATTTTTCACTTAAATTAAAGAAATTATGAAATTAAACATGAAAGAAAAATTTTGAACCGATTAGGAGAAAATTTTAAGATAATGAGAATAAATTTAGAATTTACGAAATTTGGAAATTTAATTAAATTATTAACGAATTAATTGATTAAATTGTATATATATATATATATATATATATATATGAGTGAAATTTTATGTAGATGTATCCACCACTAAGCGACTATGTTGCTTAACGTGTAGTTTACTGTGATTGCGCACAGGGACAGGTGTAGCCAGCTAGCACCGGAGATTAATAGTGGCATGTACAGAGCATGAGCCCTTGTTGATTTCTTTTGGATTGTATAATTATGTTTAACTCACAAGTATTACATAAAGTTTGGTTGTAATAACTTATATATATGTAGTGAATTTAATGGTTTGGTTGGCGTGCTTAAAGTGATACATTTATTTGATTGCGTGGTGAATTATATTGAAGTGTTGTGTTGATTGATTGAAGTTTGGGAATTGGAGATATGACTTTTGGGAGTGTAAACCGAATTTTGCAGGTTTGGGTAGCATGAATATTAAGCCATTATGCTGCGAAATTTTCTTTTAATTTAATAATAAATTAATTGCAGTAGGAGTATTAATAAAATAATACAGACTAGATAATTGTTTAGAGGGTGTTACAATTTTAGACATAAAAATATGGGCACAATATGACATGAAATATATATAACACATGTTGGAATGTTGAAATAAATGAATATGAATATTTTTATGCATAGAATTACATGTCATATGATAAGTGATAGCAAGTTGAAGTGTATCTTAAGTGTGACTGAGCATGAATTGTATAGTGATATTGTTGTATGTTTTATTGTGTATAATGACTCTATGATCCTAAATGTATCAAATGTGATATCTTTTAGTGATTAAAGACTATTTGCAAGCTTGAATTTCACATAGTAGTGGATAAATAAGCATGTCTATAATGGAATAGTGATTGTAGTTGCCAATGTTTAAATCGAAAGGCGTCCAGTGTTTCGATACCTATGGGTCCAAGACTATTATGTCTCAAGTGTTTGATACTGCTCGTCAGTATCCTGTATTTGTACCCATTATCCACCATCAATGGGAATTTAGGTAATGAAAGTGATTGAATTGACAATTATTTTTGAATGATTAATAGTATAAATGCCATGGTGTCTCACTATAATGCTAGTGTCTCTTAATGATATTATCAGTGTGATTGATAAATGATAGTGCAATTCTCTTTAATGCATGGGATTGTTACTATAAGTGTATGTGTATTGTGACATGATAAGGCATGTTATTACATTATATTCATTAGCATAATATATTGATTATGTTTGAGACTTCGTCAAAAAGTCAATTGTATTGCTTTACTCCCCACTGAGCCATTGCTCAACATGGTTGTTCTTCCCGTGTAGGTACACAGATGTAGACTAGAAGCGCCAGTATTCAAGTCAACATCTATAGGCCACTAGGGGACAAAGCTTGGAGACTATTTTGTGTATAGCCATTTTTGTATTGTAAAATGTAATGATATGTAATGTATGTAATGAACAAGTGTTGTAATTCTTTATAAACATCATAAGTTAATATATGTGTGTTATACATACTTAGAAAATGAGAACTTGTATGCAACTGAGTAAGGTAATTCAACACATGAAAAAACAAAAATTATAAAGGTATAATGAACTTATAATTGAAATATAATCCAATAGGATGAATTTATTGAGTTTGGCAGCGCTCTTATATTCCTTTTAGGGGGTATAAGGGTGTCACACCAGTATCTCCACCCTTAACTACCAAAGCGTTGTAAATTTTAGGCATCTTACCTGAGGGAAAAGCTACATCTGGTACTGGCCCAATGATTTGAGTGATACGCCCCAAGTTCTTTTTTTTCAAGCGCGAAAACTTCAATACTCGAAGTAGTAAGATTGATTCTCATAATAATAAAAAAAATTCAACATATTTTTTTCAAAATTTTCTAATCCAAAATAAATGTTCGACGGCAAGTTATCGATTAATTCAATAAACAGTGGAAGTAAGTACTCAATTTCCTTGATACCATCTAACAAATCCAATTCAATTAGTTATTTATTTTCAAAGTGAATTTTCAAATTCAACTAACTCATTCTTAAAATATAAATATCAAGTGGATGAATAAAAAGGCTTTAGCAAGTCTTTCATTTGTCTATCATTATTATTCATCTTTTTTTTTCTATGGAATTCAAACCCAAACTAAGTATTTTTATCTTAAGGGCCCTTATTTTTTATTTCAGCATATCGATTTATGCCCAACTATTATTATTATTATTATTATTATTATTATTATTATTATATTATTTAAGGCTGGTGTTTAAGATTATAAATTGACTTATTATACTTCTGAATATGAAACCAAAGATACTGATATCTTGGCAGCATTCTGAGTAACTCTTTAACCTAAAGTCTCTACCTGAGGAAGTAGGAGTTACGGTAGCTGCTGAATCTTCTACTAGTATATGGACAATTTTATAGACCGATGGGCTTACTAGTCTTGATCATTATAAAGGATGATGCTACCATATCGAGCCCGTTGCTGGAGAAGAAAAATCAATTTATTGGTTATGTAGCTTACCCCTTAGACCTTTTGAAGAAGGTTCTATTACTAATATGTTTACTTCCATTATGGGTAATGTATTTAGGTTTAAAACTCTAACGCACCCTACGTCTAGAGGATTTGCAAATCCCTATTGCTTATATTAAAATTGTCACAAGGGACGCCTCATGACATCCAAGTTGAGAGAGATAAATTGAAAAAGTATGGTTGCCCTCTATTGGGTTGTACTATTAAAACCTAAATTGGGATTATCCGCTAAGAATTATGGTAGAGCAGTTTATGAATGTCTTCGTGGTGGACTTGATTTTACTAAAGATGATGATAACATGAACTCCACCCATTTATGCATTGGAGAGACCGTTTCTTATTTTGTACAGAAGCAATTTTTTAAAGCACAGGCTAAAACAGGGTGAAATCAAAAGACATTATTTGAATGCTACTACAGGTACATGCGAAGAAATGATCAAAAGGGTATTATTTACCAGAGAATTAGGAGTTCCTATCATAATGCATGACTACTTAATAGGGGGATTCACTGCAAATACTAGCTTGGCTTATTATTGTCTAGATAATGGCTTACTTCTTCACATTCACCATATTGATAAACAGAAGAATCATGGCATGCATTTTTGTGTACTAGCTAAGGCGTTACGTATATCTGGTAGAGATCATATTCACGTTGACGCCGTAGTAGGTAAACTTAAAGGGGAAAGAGAGATCACTTTAGGCTTTGTTGATTTACTACATGATAATTTTATTGAAAAAAATTGAAGCCGCAACATTTATTTTACTCAAGATCAAGTATATTTACATGGGTGTTATACCTATAGCATTCGGGGTATTCACATTTGGCATATGCGTGCTCTAATCAAGATCTTTAGAGATAATTCTGTACTACAATTTGGTAGAGAAACTTTAAGGTACCCTTAGGGAAATGCACCCGATGCCCAGCTAATCGAGTAGCTCTAAAAGCATGTGTATAGGTGCATAATAAGGGACGTGATCTTGCTCGTGAGGGTAATGAAATTATTCATGAGGCTAGTAAATAGATTTCAAAAACTAGTTATGCTTTGTGAAATATGAAAAGAAATTAAATTTGAATTTAGAGCAATGGATACTTTTTAATCCACTAATTGACATTTGTTCTCTTAATTAAATTACATTTAAATCTTTCAATTCCTCCCATAATAAGTATATAGATCCAATCACTCGGATTATTAACTAATAAGGCTAATAAGGAGTGGGTACTGATGATAGGTGGAAACTTCGACAACTAGGATAACATGCAAAATAGTGACGAACTAGGGGATTTTCGACAAGGGAGCCTCCGATGGTTAAGTTAGAGAATATTTTGGTGAAAAAATGGAGTTATTTTAGTGTTAAAGAATGAGAAAAAGATGATCTGTTTACTTGATTTTCACCATTTATATACCCTTAATTTCCTCTACATGGGTGAGGGGAAGAGATCCCACTACCTTTAATCACGTTTCCCACTTCTCCTATTTTTGAGGGAGATGTGGGGGAGAGAAACCGTTTCTGACTGGAAAAGTGAGTTTCCTTGGGATAATGGTTGATTGGTTAAGGCCGAACTCATATGGTGTTTGTGTTATTCGAACTCTTAACTATGGGAGGCCTAACCGGTCTGCGTCAACTTTCTTGGCTTGTCTGCTGGTTTGGCCAGACTACATGCTAGGCCATGTTACCATAAGTCCCCCCTCCTAAGGTAAGGACATTTATGTCCACCTATTGTCACTTGTTTTGCGAGACTAACTGGGATGTCACTTCAGATCTGATCGAGTCATTGATGGCAAGCCATAATGACCTCCTCTTTTATCGTGTAACAGTTGCCATTTATTGCAGGGAGTACTTCATTTCCTGTCTTTTGTCATAATGACAGAACCGTTACTATAGATCGTCCTCTATGTGTATGGCAAGCGATGGACTTCAATTCTGTATTTAAGCACTCTCCCTTCTTTATTTTTTCATTTCTGCATTTGTCTTATTCTTGTGTTTGCATCTTCCATTCTAGGGCAAATTTTGTAGGGGATTTCGAAATGTCGGAGTTTTTTCTTCTACAATTCATCCCTATTTTCTTCAGCAATCCTTTAATTTGAATCAGGTTTGTTATCCCTCTTTTTCTTCTTTTTGTTCAATAATGAGTGCTTTTGAGGGATCTAGTGAGAAAGAGGGGATAAGTGAAGGAGTTTCTGTTGGCAATGCTCCCAGTTACAATGGCAGCTTTACTTTTGGTGAAGCACCGCCTTTTGAGTTCGGGCAATTGGTGACCTCTTTAGAGCCAAAAAGGATATCTCATCATTTGTCAAGGTTAAGCAGTGTTTGCTCAACTGTAAGGGAGGACGAGCTCCCTATTTTGCTTGATAAAGTGGCATCGTTGGATTAGTACTTTGTTAGTATGCCTAGCTCTTCTCAGAAGGCAAACATGGCGTTCACTACTAAGAGGAAGCTGGCAACCTATGAGGCGCAGTTAGAGGCTGGGGTGTGTCTCCCCCTAACTCCTTTTGAGGTGGTGGTGCTCAACTATTTTGATCTAACTATTGGGCAACTCCACCCAAATGCTTGGTGTATTCTCTCTGCCTTACAAATTTAGGCCGTAGAGTATGGTATTAATCTGATGTTGAAGCTTTTTTGGGCTACACATGTGGTCAATTTACGAGCCAGGTCCGAGGATTATAACTACATACAGGCCTAAGTAGGTTATGGGGCTTTTTGTGGTAATCTGGACAGTATTAAGAAGTGAAAGGACCGCTACTTTCTTATAGAGAATCTATGTGAGGATTTTCCTGTCCGAACTACTTGGGGTTGGTTCGTAAATCGCAATGATAACGGCTTGTGGTTGACCTAGGAGAAAGAGCTGATTTTAGCTCGGTGGAGGGAGATAGCTCAAGAGAAATAGAATCTACGAAATTTGCTCGATCCCTATGACTCTAGGTTTATTCCAAGAAAGAGAAAAAATAACATTTTATTTATTTGCTAGGTATTGCTGATTATATTTTTAATTTTCTTAGTTTTTGCAACCATGAATAGAGGAGGCAAACATCTGCAGCCGAACTTATATGAGATAAGAGGCAGAAGGCTGCTGCTAGCATGCCTCCTATCATGCTTGAGCCTGTTTCCATTTCTACGGCTAAGGTTGCTCGTACCTACACTGTAGTAGAGATAGTAGATGAGCAGCCATCAAAGAGAGCTTCTGGGGGTCGGGCTAAGGAGCTCGGCATAGGTTTTCCACCATTTAAGGAGCCCAACATGTTGTCCAAAGTAGGAGGATCTGGTAGAAGAGGGTCCGTTGAGAAAGGACCTAGTGAGAAAGAGTCCATTAAGAAAGATATTTGAAGGTTATTGAAATTACTTACTCTGCCAAGAGTGATGAGTTTAACACCTTCGTGCATATGGTGTCCTGTGTGCTGAATGAGGTGACTCCCCTCTATAGTCTAAATGCCAAGCGGCTGTCCTCTATCATGAAAAGACATTAAGTGGAGGTGAGTTGCAGTACCCCTTGAGTTCGCCTAGTTATCGTGCGATTCTCTAATTTTTCTTTTATTCCTTTAAAATTATTTGTAAGGGTCGATGATTGTGAGCGCTGTCATTGCCAAGCTGAATACCTTCATTGGTAAATGGAGGCAGGCAGACTCAATTTTGCTTTAAACTAAATGAGTCTATCCTTAGGACTTTAGCGGCTTAGAAGAAAGCCGAAGAAGCTGCGAAGAAGTCTGTCAAGCTAGAGTTATCCGCCGCCCAAAAGAAAGTGAATGCTTAAGTCCTTGCCATCGAGCTTGAAAAGATAAAGAAGGAGAAAGCAAAATTAGAGAAGAAGTGTTCGACACTCGAGGATAAGGTTTCAGAGCGAGAAGAGAAGAAAGTACAGCGAGTAGCCAATAAATGTTTAGCATATGGCACCAAGCTCTCAAATATTGTAAAAGAAAAGTATCTCGAGCTAAACTTATCCTGGATGGATGATGTATATCCAGATGAGAACTAGTTCATTTTTTGTAAATTATTTATTGAATGAAAACTCTTCTTATCTTCATTCGCATTCTCTATATTTTCCAAGCTTTTCTGTTTGTTAAATGCCAGGACCAATGTCCTTTTTAGGCAGAATTATTTGTTAGACTAGTGCTAACTTGTTGGCTCTTTAATCATAGGCTTATTACCTAGCCTTAGTGATGAAAATGATGAGTAACTAAGTTAGCGATTTTGCCTAAAATAGATGAGTTATAATGGTGATTTTTTTGAACTTTATTAAAGTACAAAAATTATAGGCAAGCTCTCGTGAGATCAATAAAATGAATAACATTCATTAAGTGTTATCCTTTATAGATATATGCTCAGAGGGCCTTGTTCGTCGATAAGCTCAAAAGTACAAATATCATAATTAAGACTGCAATGGCGATAATGCCGTACCAATGTAATCAAATGAACAGAAAAAAAAATGAGTAGATGATTCCGAGCTACTAGTAGTAGAGCTTGAGACTTGAAACACTCCATGTGTGCGGCAGAACTTTACTGGAGAGATCTTCTAGTCGGTATGTGTCGGCCTTTGTAATTTCGCGGATGATGTACGGTCCTTCCTAATTTGAATTGAGTTTGCCTACGCCTGCTGCCTTTTAGGCGGCTATCACTTTCTTTAAGACCAACTGTTCCACACAGAAAGACTTCAGTTTTGCCCTTCGATCATGAAACAATGCCATGCATTGCTTATATGCTGCAGGCTGTATCTAGGTGAGCTCTCTCTGTTCTTCAAGCTGATCTAATTGGTAAAATAGATTAGCATCATTTGTATTGTCGTGCTAGGAAGTTCGTGAGCTCAGAACACTGATCTCGCATGAAATGACTGCCTCTGTTCCATAGGTCAGAGAAAAGGGTGTTGCTCCTGTTGCTACTCGAGGTAAAGTTCAGTAAGCCCAAAGCACATTATTAAGCTCGTCCACCAAAAGTCCTTTGGCATCCTCTAGGCATTTCTTCAGTCCGGACAGGATGGTTCTATTTGTTACCTTAGTCATCCCATTAGACCGAGGATGATAAACTGATGTAAAGCATAACTGGATGTTTAACTCAGAGCAGAAGGTTTTGAAAACTTGATAGTCAAACTGTTTGCCATTGTCTGAGATGATGGAGTGTGGTATTCCAAACCTTGTGATCACATTATTCTACAAGAACTTTATGATGTTTTCCCAGGTGATAGTGGCGAGGGGTTCAAGTTCTACCTGCTTGGTGAAATGATCGACAGCTACCACCAAGAATCTCCTCTAGCCGTTTGCTTGAGGAAAAGGTTCTAGCATGTCAATCCCCCATTGGGAGAAGGGCCACGAGTTATGGATCAGTTTCTGCCATGCCGAGCTAATATGTGTGATGTTGGCAAATCTTTGGCATTTGTCGCATCTTTAGACTAGATTTTTGCCATCTGCTTCCATTGTGGGCCAATAATATCCCTGTAGAAGAACCTTTCAAACAATAGTTTATGCTTCTTCATGAGCTCCACAAATCCCTTTATTGATTTCCTTTAGAATATATTCTCCTTCTTTCGTACTTACACACAAATTCTAGGGATTTGAGAAAGATCGCTCGTATAACTTCTCATTCAGTACGTCATATAAGCTTGACCTTCACATTATCTTCTAGGCTTGTGTATGATCTTCAAGCAGAGTCCCTGAGGTCAAGTATTGATAAATGGGAAGGTGCCATCGGTCCATTGGCTCTTGTATTTGGACCTAGTAGGTTTCATAAGTTAGCTGTGAAATCGTTACATAGATAATGTCAATGTTCTGTACCGTACTGGTAAGAGAAGCTCATCTTGCTAGGGCATCTTCCTCCTAGTTCTCTGTCCGGGATATCTGTATGATTGACCAATTGCTCCCAATTCCTTCTAGTCTGGCCAGGAAGGTGGACATTAGCTCTTTGTACTAGATAATTGAGCTTTCCTTCACCTCAAACATTCGCTTTAGCTAGCTCACAACTAACTGTGAATCAGAAAAGATCTCTAGTATGTCAAGTTTTACCTCAATTTCAAGTTGTAACCCATAACATAGAGCTTCATACTCTACCACGTTGTTGGTAACTGAGAAGGCAATATGTGTCATTGCTCTAATACGGATCGTCCCAAGGTTTATCAACAACACTCCTGCTCCAGCTCCTTCCAAGCACATGACTGCATCAACATGTAACTTCCATGAACTTTTTACTTGTTTGGGAACTAGCGTGTGCAACTCTATTAGAAAGTCTGCTAGGGCCTATGCCTTCATTGCTAGGTGCCATTCATACCTCACATCGAACTCCCTGAGGCAAGCTGCCCACTCCGTTAACCTTCCTGAGGCCTTCGATCTTTGTAATAACTTTCTTAGGTTGGAATTGGTGAGCACTGCAATAATATGGGCGTAGCTTCACTATGGAGGTGATTAGTGCGAAGGCCAACTGTTCTAGGATGGGGTACTTCAGCTCGAAACCTCTAAGGACTTTGCTTGTGTAGTAAATTGGGAATTACTAGCTCTCTTCCTCTAGAACTAGGACAACGCCTACCGGCCCCTCAGAGACTGCTAGGTAGATGTATAGGGTTTCACCGACCTTTGGTCTACTGAGTAAGGATGGGGTTGTGAGGAACTACTTTAGAGCCTTAAAAGCTTGTTGGCACTCTTCTATCCATTTGAAGCTCTTCAAGTTCTTGATCACTTGGTAAAATGGCAAGCACCGCCTAGCTGAACAAGAGATGAATCTTCCCAAAGCTATTATTCTACCATTAAGCTTCTGCATGTCCTAAACTATTCTTAGGGACTCTATGTCTATGATCTCCCTGATCTTCTCTGGATTGGCTTTTATTCCTGGCTTCGATATTATAAAATCGAGGAATTTTTCGGACTATAACTGAAGGTGCACTTCTACGGGTTCAGTTTAAGGCCCGCCCTTTTAAGAGTGAGGAATGTCTCTTTGAGCTCGATAGGCAGGTCTACAGACGTCTTGCTTTTGATGATCATATCATCCATATAGATTTCCATGTTTCTTCCTAGCTGGTTGGCATAAAGCCGGTTCATTAATCTCTAGTATGTAGCACCTGTATTTTTTAGTCTGAAGGGTATAACCCGATAACAACAAGTACCTCGGTGAGTGATAAAAGCAATCTTTTCCTCCTCTGTTGGGTTTATTGGAATTTGGTGGTAACCCACTAACGGATTAAAAAAAGTGTACTCTTTAAACCCGGCTATTGAGTCCACCAGGAGATCTATATTTGGCAATAGATAATTGTCTTTTGGGCATACCTTATTTAGATCAGTGAAATCTATACACATCCGCCATTTCCCACTGGCCTTTTTGACAAGCACTACATTAGCTAGCCAGTCTAAACAGAAGATCTCCCTGATGCATCCTTTCTCTAGTATAGTGCTTGTAACTTTTTCCATAGCCAACTGCCATTTTGGTGTATGACTCTTCTTGTTCTGCTTTGTTGGCTTGCATTCTAGTCAAGTGTTCAGGAAGTGAGTTATCAAATCCTTCAATATGCCTTTAATGTCTGAAGGCTGCCATGCGTATACGTCTATGAATTCTCTGAGTACTAAAAGGAGTGCTTATTTGTTTGAGCCATCTTTGTTGGCTGATATCTGGACACTTCTTCCTGGCACTAACTCGACTAGCTATTTTAGGGGGCAAGGCCTGATTGGCCTCCTTCAGCATGGTCATATATGTCTTCCAAGCTACTTTCTGGTTTCCTCTTAATACCGTTGCCCCTTCCTTCATTGGGATCTTGAGTACCAAATTCTATATGGATATATAAGCATCGACTGCGGCCAACAAAGGCCGATCAAAAATTACATTGTATGATAGAAAGATGTTAACTACCATGAAATCTACGCGACACATCCGGACTACTACATCATCTCCTAATTGGACTAGCAAATTTGCTAGGCCCTCCACTTTGGTCGGTTGTTCGAAGAGGCCAATGAGGGGGATGTTGACTTCTTTTAGATGATTCTCTGATATTCTTAGTGCTTTATATGCCTGGAGGGTGATCAAGTTTATCGCACTCCCTTTGTTAATCAATATCCTCTAAACTAGAAAATCTTAGATGATTGCTTTGACTATTAGCGCATCATGTAGGGATGCTTAACGTGGGACCCATCTTCCATTAAGAATTGAACTACTTAAGCCAAGGTATGATTACCTCGTTTAACGGTGAGCACCTCCTTAGCCTTTCTTTTCTTGGAGTTATCCGGCAGGTGCCTTCTTGTTTGAACCAACTTGGTTCCTATTTGGTAAAGGTGTGGGCAATCTGTGTCCCTCTGCCCTATCGTTTTGTTTCACAAACTGTGCCAAGGTCTCCTTCCTTACCAAGTGCTTAATGTCTCACTTCAACTACCTTTATTTTTTCGGTCACATAGCCTTTGTCCCGATGAAAAGCGTAGTAGAGGTTTTGATCTCTATTGGGACCTTCCCTCATTGGTCTAGGCCAAGTAACCTTCCCATTTTGCTTTATCCAGGCGAGAATGTCTTATTTGGTCGTATTGAGGGGTGTGAACCTTTCTTCCTTCCTATCTTTAGGTTGAGGGTGGGTAACTGTGTAGGTTCTATTGGACGAACTACTTCCCCTGTACATTCTGGATTCGAGCCAAGTATTTTTCCCTTTGTCCCAAGCTAATCTTCTAGAGTTCTTCCTCTCTCTTCCCATATCAGCATCATTGTACGAGCTAAAAATTTTACGCTGGGTGTATCCATCCGGATATACTTATGAGCTTGAGACATGAGCTCGGTAAAATTGTTTAGGGGCTTCTTACTTAGAGAGTCACTGAAATCCTGACATCTTGTGTTTTTAATTAGTGCAGTGATTGCTACCTCCAGGTTCAGGTTCTGTATATCCACTACTTTCACATTGAACCTTTTGACATAAGCTCATAGGGGCTTTCCCTTCTCCTGTATAACCTGATTCAGATAGGCGAAAACCTTATTTAGTCCGATTGTTGCCATGAACTTCATGATAAACATATCAATGAACTTTTCAAAGTTCTCAATAGACTACTCGAGGAGGTTGTAGAACCAAATCTGTTTTGAATTCATTAAGGTCTGTGGGAAGATCTTGCATAGTACGATGTCATCAGTTGTCAGGATTAACATGTTGTGCTGAAATTGGTCGATGTGAGCTCGAGGAACGGTGTTGCTATTGCATCTTGGTAAGTTTAGGAGGTATATTTTGGGGAATAGAGCAACTAGGATTTCTCTAAAAAGTGGGGACTGGAAGCTGCCCTGGTATTTTAGGGTGTTCCTGTTATGGTATCTAACCATATGGTCTTCGAGGAGCCTTTCGAACTGCTTGGTTGTTAAGGTGACTATGGATCCAGGGGCCAGAGGAACTACTAGTGAGAAGGGATCTCTAGTTGGTTGTTGTGAGGGCCGGACAGGGTGGTAAGGCTGAATGGGTTGGGAAGATGGGTTTGCCTAGGTAACTATGGTTGATAGTTAAGCTAGCAAGTTCTGTGCTACTTGTGGGGTAAGGATGGAAGCATTAGGGACGATTGCAGCAAGGGATGCTAAGGCTGAAGCATTATTTATGGGGATGAATTGTTGTGTTTTAGGGTGAGCGGTTAAGTCTACTTGGTTTTCTACTGGTGCAGGGTTTAGGTTGAGGTCTAAAAAAAGGTCCATGATTCATACTCATCGCACTATATAATGATAGGTGTGAAATTCGGCAACTAGGATAACTTGCAAAATAGTGAAAAACCTAGGACATTTTCGAAAAGAGAGCCTTCGATGGTTAAGTTAGAGAATAATTCGATAAAAAAATGAAGTGGAGTTATTTTAGTGTTGAAGAATGAGAAAAAGATTATCTATTTACCTAATTTTCACCATTTATATACCTCTAATTTCCTCTACATGGGTGAGGGGAGGAGATCCCACTACCTTTAATTATGTTTCCCACTTCTTCTATTTTTAGGGAAGACGTGGGGGAGAAAAACTATTTCTGATTGGAAAAACGGGTTTCCCTGGGATAGTGGTTGATTGGTTAAGGCCGAACTCATATGGTGTTTGTGTTGTTCGAACTCATGGCTAGGAGAGGCCTAAATGGTCTTCGTCAGCTTTCCTAGCTTGTCTGCTAATTTGGCTGGACTATATGCTAGGCCATGTTATCAGGTATTAAAAAAATATTCTCTTTTGCTTTTTTTGTAAAAACCTAGAGTATCACTTCATTATATATGGCTATGATGGAATTATATTTTTAAATTTTTTTTCAATTAGACTAAGTCTAAATAGAAAAGGAATTTGTTATATTTGTCAAATTTGCATCAAGAAAAGTAATATTTCTCTTCTACTAAAAATATGAAAAATAATTTTTTTTTTGTAAAATCTCGTCTTTTAATAAGTTTCTATTTTAACATGGAAAGAAAGGGACAATATACAGGATGGGTAAACGAAGTTTTGATACTGGGCTATTCGAAACTAGGGAATAGAAAATAATATACCAATCCTATAGTTCTTTAGGGTTAATTGTGGATCTAAGATAACAATAGAAAGGTTTGAGTTGCTTAGTCTTATATTTTGTCTTTAAAACATTGTATAATTAGTGAAATATGTATCTATCAAATCTTTAGAACCTTGAATTTGTTGTAAGCTCTTCTTTATCTTGCTATACTTCTTTGCCTTTGTTATTCAAATTGTTAATTATTTGTTTGCTCACCAAACCCATATAATCCATCATGTTTATAATTATTTCATTCAAGTTGACAAATGATATATCTTGTTTCAATAGTAAACTTCCTATTTCAAGTTCGATTTCTACCATTCCAAGTTCACTTGAGTTTATTTTGAAGCTTTTTCCTAAAATAAAAACATTTAAATAGTTTTATTATATTTCAGATATATCCCAAAATGCATAATTAAACGAAAAATATATTAATACATGTATACAATATAAAAACACCAAAATATTCAATAATATGCATTGAAAAATATATTAAAATTACAAATTAATTGAAACCAGATATGGGATCATAACCACCTAGAAACTTTATGGAAAAATTATGCTAATAAGTCTCTCCCTCTGTCCTTGCATGCAAACTTAGTTAAAAAGCCTTTGTGCATAATCTAAAAAATGATATAAATTTAATAAACCATGTATAGATCACATATTTATACTAATTCTAAAACTTCATGCAATAACAACAAATAGTATTTAAAAGTAAAATGCATTTTTTGTAAATTACTTGTTTCACACTTGTCCATCTCCATTTCAAATAGAAAAGAAGTGTCATATTATGTTTTATTCTAAGCAGTGGATACCTATCTCTAATAGCAGATTTGTAGCATATTTGATGTCCAATTGCTATTTTTTGGTACTACCATTTAACTTTTTATTTATTAAATTTAGTAGGTTTTCATATTTGCAATAACATGAAAATCCTAATACTTGTTCTATTCACTCCATTTTCCATTATATTACATCAAAATTGGAAATCTTCCCATCATTTAGAAAACAAAAACTTGCAAGGCAACTAAAACAAGGCAAATAATGTTTTAGTTAAGTATATAAACCAATGTTATAAAAATCTGGTTAACTTGGATGGTCAAACCAATTAACTCGCGAACTAGTAGCAAAATCGAGCCGATTCAACTTAAAAATTGGAATAGGTAAAAACTCGCTTTGGACCGAAAAAATTGGGTTGGACCATGAACCACTGAACCGATTCTAACTCGGGTTCAATAACAAAACTGTGTGTTTTGTTAATTTTCAGTTAGAAAAAAGGGACAATAAAACTATAAATCCCTAATTCTTCTCTCCATCATGAAATTGAACCAAAGGGGAGCAGGCAGCAGCAACTTTCATCTTTATTGACCCATTGATTCAGCCACTCTCCATCAATGTCACTTCCATTCTAGTCAACAACTCCGATCATTCTCAGGTCAACCAGGTACTGCACTGCTTCATCTCCTTCCTCTTTTCTCTAATTTTTTTTTTTGTATTTTAATGGGCTAGGACAAGTTGTTACCTCCATAAAAATGGCTACATTTTGGTTTTGCGTTTAGATCTCTATTGCCTTCAAATTGCTTTTGTGTGTTTATACTTTATACTGAATTACTCTCTTATGCCAAGATTGCCATAATACACATGCTGGGTGTGTTGCCAAAAATCCATTTTGAGCCTTAATTAAAACTTCTCGTAATTATGCTATTGGATCCTTAATAGTGGATTCAATGTATGCTGAAATAATTGTTTATAGATTTCATTACACAAAATGAGAAGTTCAAATCAGAAATTAAAATTTGCTTCAATCAAATATAACTTATATTTATATATCTATCAAAAATTAAAGATAGCTTATATATTATAATCTTTAAAGATAAGTGAAACTTTTTTTATTTTCATTTCATTCACCCACTTTTACAGAATTAGGATACTTAATAAATTCAATTGTTTTAGTATTTTTGCTAAATTATCAGTTTTTGAACCTTATTCCAATTTATTATTATTGATTAAAGATTAAAATGATTAATAAAATTTTGCCTCATTTTGATTATCATTTTATTTAAATATTTTATTTATTATAATAGGTTGGAATCAGGCAATAATGCATATAAACATAGAATTTACATTTTTTTACAGCTTTAATTAATAATAATAGGAGTGGTGAGGATACATATAAACATAGAATTCATTTTGCTGAAAATGAATACTAAAATCCTAATTTTGTGGTTATTTTATTAACATTGTGGGTATATTCCTATTTATTAGAGGTGGCAAATGGACTGATTTGATGGTTTTGGATTGCGTCATTAATGGATTGGTCATTAATGGGGTTTAATCATAAATGGGTCAAAAAATATGGGTCATAAATGGGTTAATATCAAAATGAATTGGACTGATTTGGATCGACCCATGGATTTAATATAAATTAATATAAATTTTTTTATTAATTAATTAATGAATCCGGTAATAATAAGATTTAATTGAAAATATAATCTAAAAAATTTTATCACCAATTTTTTGCTAAAAAAACAACTTAATTATCACCAACTTGACAGTATGGGTTAAAACATTTCCCCAGTCTCACAACTTTCGAGTAGCTATTCGGTAAGTTTAGTATATTTTACATTTTACCATACTCGTAGTATCCTATTTTCTCTTAATATTATTCAAGTTGTTGATATTAAATTTAAATTAATTATTGAACAGACCAAATTATAAATAATTAAAATTGGATAATACATATTTTGATATACCAATGTAACGAATTAAGCTCCCAATTTTCTCGGACTTCATTTAGCAATTCTTATTTATTGGGTTAAGTTGAATTTTGGGTTGAAAAATGTAATAGGTCAATTTTGGGTTAACCCAATGGATATTGGATTGAGTTGAATTGGATTGAAAAATAAAATGGGTCAGTTTTGTGTTGATCTAGTGGATATTCATTTAGATTGGGTTGGATTTGGATCAATTTTTTTTGGATAAATTTAGATCGACCCATGAATTTGGGTCAATTTTGCCAGATCTACTATTTATTCAGTTTTATTCAATTTAGTTCTATTTAGTCCTATTTAATTTATTCAATATACCATAAACAATTTAGTCTATTTGATATGATTTTTTTTTCAGTTTTATTCAATTTAGTCCTATTTAGTCAATTTAGTTCTATTTATTCGGTTTTATTCAATTTAGTACTATTAACATTTTTTTATTAATTAAAGATAAAATGTAAAATTATCATATGTTTGATTTGTGCTTTATCACTTGTTTCGAATTATTTAAGCATTATTATATTATATGTGTAGAATTATATGTTATTTTGTAGGTATTATAATGTAAAATTACATTATAATGATATTTTTATTCTTCATTTATTAGGAAATTATGGCAGCAGAACAATCTATAACACCAATTTCTGGAACACGATCTACAACTCCTTCCTCTGCACATTCAGTTAGACAAAAAAGGGATGTGACATGAAAATATGTACCCGAGGCAACAAATGCAAATGGTAAAAAGATATTGATATGTGGATTTTGTCAAAAACAAATTCATGGTGAAGGCATTCATAAAATGAAACAACACCTTGCTGGAGAAAAAGGAAACATTGATGGGTGCAAAAAAGTTATTGTGGAAGCTCGAATTGAAATTAAAAACACTTTGGATTTTGATTTGCAAAAGGCTAAGGAAAAGAAAAGGCTAATGCTGAAGGATGATGTAGAAGTTATTTCTTCTGCTAAAGAGATGTCGAAGGGAAAGAGGATGGCATTAACTGGTATTGAATCATATTTCAAAAAAGGTGTAAGTGATTCATCTCAACTTACCATTAAAGCATGCATGCAAAGTAAGGATAAGTGGTTTGAAACTAACTTGGCAATTGCTTTGTGGTTTTACGATGCATTTATTTCATTTAATGTTGTAAACTCTCCTTATTTTCAATATGCTATTGATAAAATAATCAGCATGGGTCATGGATATAAACCTCCTAATTATCATGCTTTGAGAGTGAATTTGCTGAAAGATGCTAAATTGTATGTCAAGATGATCATTGATGATATTAGAAATGATTGGGCTAATACCGGTTGCATGATAATGGGAGATGGATGGACAGATACTAGACAAAGGTCTTTAATTAATTTTTTAGTTTATTGTCCAATAGGAATTTCATTTGTTAAATCAGTTGATGCTTCTGATGTTTGCACGAATGCTGAAAATTTGTGTAATCTATTTTATGAAATTGTTGAGTGGGTTGGCCCTCGGAATTTGATTCACATGGTAACAGATAATGGAGCCAATTATAAAGCTACATGCTTTAAGCTCATGGAAAAATATCCTTTTACTTTTCGGTTACCATGTGCAGCTCATTGTATTAACTTAATATTGAAAGATATTGGACAAATGCTAACAATTGAAAGTTTAACCTCTCTTGCTTCGAAAGTGGTTGTTTTTGTATACAACCATAAGGTTACCTTGAATTGGTTGAGAAAAAGAGAGAATTAGCGAGAAATTATTCGTTCTGGTGCAACTCGCTTTGCAACAAACTATGTCACTTAATAATTTAATATACTTATTATATATTTGGTTAATTGTAATCAAATATATGTGTGTATGTATATATATTAAATTTTTATTATTTATTTATTTGAAAAAATTAGTATTTTAAAGTTTAAGATATCACTTAATAATTTAATATATTTATTATCTATTTGTTTCATTATATATATATATATATATGTATATATGAAATTTTTATAATTTATTTCTTTGAAAAATTAGTATTTTAAATTTTAAAGATGTCACTTAATAATTTAATATACTAATTATCTATTTAAATTTATTGTAATTAAACATAATTATATTTATATATGCAAGGTTAATATTTTATGTGTTTGCTTCATTAGTACTTCATTTAAAAATGAAATTTTTTTCATAATATAATTGTATTTTTATGTTTTTAATATATAATATTCAAAAATTCATAATTAATTATTTGTAATAATAAAATTAAAATTATATTTTGTAACTTATTATTAGGATATTTATGATATATATTAATAATTGATGAATATTTTTTTTAATTTTTATATAATATTATTTATAAAATTATAATAATTTATACTATTTTAAAAATAGAAAAAAATTCAGTTGAATTGGTTGAACCACAAATTCTTAATTTCACCGATTCTTTATTCGATTCAGTTTTAATAACATTGGTTTTCCAATCAGCAAAAGAGCCCCCCAGCCCCAACATTATATTCCCTCCCTCGATCCTCACTATTCGCTGAAGCCCTCACTTTGTCCGTTCTCCGGCAACTCTCATCACTAACCAACAAATGGCTTCTCACCATCCTCACCATCACCATACCCAAAATGCTTTACCCGCCGCCGCCGTTACAACAACCACCACTAGCGCTACCCCTAATTTCTGTAGCTGCGCTTACAGCCATTGCTGCTCTCAACCTCCACCATTTCAGCAGTTATCAATAGATCCTATTGTCCAAGCTCTTTCAACTCTTCTTCAACAGCAGCAACAGCAACAGCAACTCCCCAATAATCATACTTTCTTTACCGAACATCGGACTCAAAAATATCATCACCAGAACTTGCATTTTCAGCCGCAAAGACTGCATTTTGAACAGCTAGGCGAGGATCAGCGAACCCACTCTGTTATCTCTTCTCTTCTTCAACGGATCGATTCTCTTGAATCCTCATTTCAACGATTATGTTCTTCTTCTGTTTCGAATAAGCATTTTCACCCTTCGTATTCGCTTAGAGAAGCAGCTGCCCGCATTATCCAGACCCATTTCCGTGCCTTTCTTGTTCGTAGATCAAGAACCCTAAGTCAGCTTCAGGATCTTGCTTTTATCAAATCCAGCTTTAACTCTCTTAAATCTTCTTTTTCGAGTAAATCCCATTTCAATTATGGGATTTTTTCTCAGAAAGCCATGGATATGCTGTTCAAACTTGATTCTATTCAGGTATATCATCCACACGGATCTTTCTCCTTTTTTTTTTTCCTTATTTTGATGTTTTATTTGTGGCTATAATTTGTAGGGTGGCGATCCTATGATCAGAGATGGTAAAAGGTCAATTAGCAGAGACATAGTTAGATTTTTGGAGTTCATTGATGTACTTGCAGTTAAAAAGCGTGGAAGTTTATATAAACCTGTAAAAAATGTGAAATTTGTTAGGAATAGGAACACATCTAGGGCTTTTAATTCAACTAGTGGATGTGGAGGTTTAAGTGAAACTCAGAAGGAAATGGGGAAGAATTTAAGTGATAGAGTTGAAAATATACTTAGGTTTACAAGTGTATGTGAGAATGATGAAGAAGATGTAGAGCTTGAAGGTTTTGAGGAGTTCATTGATGACTATGATGATGATGGAGTAAAAAGTCATAAGATCTTCAAGAATGGAGAGCCTATCATTTCAAAAATGAGTAATGGAGTTTTGGTGAAAAACATTGGTGGTAAACCTAGAGTGAAGAAAACTGTTAGCTTTGCTGAGGACGGAAATGTATATAGGATTTTCAGTGATCCCCATAAGTCTGTTTTGAAAGGAGATGATAGTTTTGCAGATGGGAGCGATTCCAGTGGTGATCATGGAGATTATGTGAATTCTAATGAAATTGAAGAAAGAGAGGAGGCCGGCAAGGTTACTGAGAATGATGAAGTTGCTGAGGATGACAATGCCACATCTTCACTGAGCAGTGATGACGGTGAGAGGAATCCTCCAAGGAATTTAAGAAGTAGGTATTGCCAGGATCAAGGCGCAAGTTTAGTCTTCTCTGCTCCAGAGCTTGTGAAGATGGAGTCAAGAGCTGATTTGATGAAGAAGAGGAAGGCTGTGAAAGTTGTTTCATAAGAGGTCCATTTCCTGGGTTTGGATTCTCAAACTGTTGCAAATTCTGTGGATTAGTCCCGTTCTTATTTTAATTGTCAATTGTTGGGTATGGATTAATAATAGGTTATTTATGTGGGATGAGAAGGTGGGGGATCAATTTATGGTAGTCAACTTTTTTCCCCTTTATTCTTCATCTTCTTCGGTGGGTAATGTACTTGTTTTCATTTGTAGGCCTTTTTCTGCATTTACGAGGGGTTTGAGCGTAATTTGCTTCCTTATCCAAAACAAATTTTGACATTTGGAACATGATATGCATTGTTTGACCTTTCCTGATTTGATTTATAATCCTTTTCAGCCATTATATATTCATATGAACTGCGTTAATAGTGGCTGAAAGATTGGTTTGTGTACAGTAATCCGTCTACATCATGATTCCTCTCCCACTTGGAAATCGCTTTTCTTGGCTTAGTTTATGGTCTTGTGTTGCTGCTATAGTGAGATTTCAGTGCCTTTTGCCATCTCTGGAGTTCCCTGCTAATGCGGCCAAATGCTGCACGAGCATTATCCCAGAATACAAGTTTAGCTTATAAAAAATAAAGTTTTGTGATTTTTTAGCCGAGTAATTAGATTAATAAAAAAAGCTGCTAAAGTGCTAGAACCTGTTCCAATGGAAACAAGTAAACTCTGGAAATGCCAAGTTTGACTAATGATGAAATCCTAACGGAAACTAAAAATTTCTCTCTATGAATCATTACTCCATACTTGGTTTGCATACAAGTAGAAAATAACTAATTTGGTTTATATACAAGAAATGTAGGAAATTGACTTGGGCCAACTAATAAGTGAGGCGAAAGAGAGAGAGAACTAACTGGATGATAAGTTGATAATTCTCCTTCTTTTCTTCACTTTGTTTTCTTTAATTCTATCTCATCAACCCGCTCAACAGGCATTAATTTGCATCAGTTATCATCAGCTCATTGCAAATACCAGCAGCTTTTGAATTCAGCAGACCAACAGCAGCTAGCAGCTTTGTGCTGTTGTTTCACTAGCATAAGGCATTAATATCAAACAATATCAAACGGAGAAATCACATTCCATGTAGAAGAGATTCCAGCATAGCAATAACTCCTGACCCGTCAGATATACAATTACAGAATACACTATTCAGGTGATACAATTATTTATTTGTTTATTCTTTAGACTGTTGTGGAGTAGGAGTAACGAAAGGAACTGAAACACCATAGCTGCATCAAAGCATGTAAAGGGCAAATCTAAGTGTTCCCAGAACCAAAGATATCATAAATTCAAGTCCTTCAGCAGAGAAAAAAGGGAATAAAAAACTGATAAACTTCAAAAAATAAAATAAATATAGTGATGAATTTTATTATATTCATATTTTGTAATGCCAATTAAGACACGATCATTAAAAACTAAACCTCAATTTAGGAGCCATCATCCTGTGGTAGGTGGACCGATCGTCTGTTGAACTTCTGGTTTTCATTTTCCAAAAGAAAAGAAACAACTCACCGTATGTTAATAGTAGTTACTTGGCTCTATTATAATAACATCAACGATTTTGATCCTAGCATCTCTCAAGGCATTTAGTGCCAACTTAAAACTGTGTTCAGATGCCATACATTCCTCTGCACATTCGATTGCTTCTTCATACAAGATATTGTAATGTGAATTCCTCGCTCTTTTAGTCTTTCGTTGCATCTCAAAAGAGGATTGCGCATCCGACACAGCCTGATCCTTAGCACTTTTGCTCCATCGCTTTAATATACAATGTTGCAGAAGTATGAATGTGTTTGTGGCCATGAATACTGAAATTACATGTCTGCAAAGAAACCCTTCAAACTCGAAATTAAAAAACAAATTAAAAATTAATCAGTAATTTTAATTATTTACAAATATTTATATATTGACTAAATTGTCTTTAATAATATATATATATATATATATATATATATATATATATATATATATATATATATATATATATATATATATATATATATATATATATATATAATTGAAAGAAGTAATTAGTATTCCATTTTATAAACCAAAAAGTGGCGCATAGTTTTGTTATTATCTTGCAAACATTGTGGCGGCAGCTCAGTTGTGTATGTTTCTGATTCTGAGATTCAATTCAACGGTAATTTTCAAAATACAGCTAAAACAAGTTCATGAATTGCCCCTGTCAATCTTTTTCAAAAGCTAGGCACTTGCTTAACACCACAGCAGCTCAATACCAGAGTCTCTTAAAGCACTGTGCAACCACTCAGCCCCTTATTAACACTAAACAGCTCCATGCCCACCTCACCATTGCAGGTCTTCTCTCCTCGATGGAGTCCTCCCGTTTCCGCTCAAGCCTCGCCGTAGCCTATATCAAGTGCCGGCATATTCTCTATGCTCGTAAAATTTTTGAGGAATTGCCTGAAAGAACTGTACTCTTGTGCAATAACTTGATCGCAATGTACTTAAAAAGTAGGCTGTTTTTGGTTGTACTAAAGGTGTTTGTTGAAATGCTTCAATCAGGATATTTCATTCCGGATA
Organism: Excoecaria agallocha; assembly: GCA_037975025.1. Classification (NCBI taxonomy): domain Eukaryota; kingdom Viridiplantae; phylum Streptophyta; class Magnoliopsida; order Malpighiales; family Euphorbiaceae; genus Excoecaria; species Excoecaria agallocha. The sequence goes on along the minus strand of CM075816.1, from coordinate 11,537,400 downwards.
GCTATACATACCCAATTGTTATCAAGGCTTGTACTGAATTATCTTCGCTTGAATTGGGTAGAGTTGTTCATGGACAGACTGTGTTGTCTATGTTTGGTTCGTACACCTATGTGCAGAATTCCTTACTGTCAATGTATATGAATTTTGGGGAGAAAGACGTAGCACAAAAAATTTTTTATGCAATGAGAGAGAGGAGTGTGGTCTCTTGGAATACTATGATTAATGGCTATTACAAAAATGGGCATGCGAAGACAGCTTTGATGGTTTTTGACGAGATGGTTGACTCGGGTGTTGAGATTGATTGTGCTAGTGTGGTTTCTGTGTTGCCAGCTTGTGGATATTTGAGGAAATTGGCAATGGGAAGAAGGGTTCATGCATTACTGGGAGAGAAAATTTTGGATAAGAAAATAGCAGTCAGGAATGCGTTGGTTGATATGTATGCAAAATGTGGCAGCATGGCTGAAGCAAGGATGGCTTTTGACGGGATGAATGAAAGGGATGTGATCAGTTGGACTTCCATGATCAATGGGTACATCGTGAATGGTGATGTGAGAAGCGCTTTGGCATTCTGTAGGGCCATGCAGATTGAGGGGATAACACCTAATTCAGTGACTATAGCCTCAATTCTCTCGGCGTGCAATGACTTGAGGGGTGGCTGTAGTTTACATGGGTGGACAATAAGGCAAAATCTTGATTCGGATGTCATTGTTGAAACTTCATTGATTGACATGTATGCAAAATGCAAACGTATTGACCTTAGTTTTGGAGTGTTTACAAGAAGTTCGACAAACAGAACTGCTCCTTGGAATGCAATGCTCTCTGGGTGCAATCATAATGGCCTTGCAACTGAGGCAATACTACTCTTCAAGCAAATTCTGTCAAAAGGAGTTGAACCAGATATTGCAACATTGAATAGTCTACTTCCTGCTTATGCCATTCTTGCTGATTTACACCCAGCAAAGAATATACATTGCTACCTAATGAGATATGGATCTCTTTCAGGGATAGAAATTGCCACATGTCTAATTGACATATACTCAAAGTGTGGAAGTATAGAATCTGCTCACCAGATTTTTGATGCTATCCCCTCAGCAGGAAAAGATATATTTGTGTGGAGCGTAATTATAGCTGGTTATGGAATGCATGGACATGGTAAGAATGCTGTTTCACTTTTCAGACAGATGGTTCAATCTGGGGTGAAACCAAATGAAATTACTTTTACTTCTGTTCTGCAAGCTTGCAGTCATGCTGGTTTGATAGATGAGGGTTTGCATTTGTTTAAATTTATGCTTAACGACCTCAAGACAAGTCCTCGTGATGATCACTATACTTGCATTGTTGATCTGCTTGGTCGTGCAGGCCGGTTGAATGAAGCTTATGATCTTGTTAGAACTATGCCTTCTCCACCTAGCCATGCAGTTTGGGGTGCATTGCTTGGTGCGTGTGTAATACATGGAAATGTTGAAGTGGGAGAGGTAGCAGCACAATGGCTTTTTCAACTTGAGCCAGAGAATACAGGAAATTATGTGCTGCTGGCAAAACTTTACACTGCAGTTGGAAGATGGAATGATGCAGAAAATGTGAGACATAATATGAGTGAGATAGGTTTAAGAAAAACACCTGCACACAGTCTGATTGATGCAATAAATACTTGAAGTAGGAACTTAGTTCATACCATATGAAAAAACTTTGTCATCTTGTTAATGCTCCATACAAAGATGGGCATAGCCCCAAATTGAAAGACGTGCGATCACTGGTAAGTGGGGGTGTTCACATTGAAATGCTAATCTAATTGAAGAAAGTAGCCTGTAAATGGAATAGTAACTTAAAACATTTTCAGGAGTAAAGAATTCCTCTATTTTTTTCATTGCCTCATTAGAAGCATTATAACATTTTTCGCAATTCTTTATGACTGACTTTGTTTTCATTTATTTTAATGTCTAGAATGAGATGCTCTCTTATGCTTTTGAGAACTTGCATCGGCTTAGCATGGTTAAATAGTACAAGAAGGATTGTCGTTTTGGTTTGATTACCCTCAAAGAGGGCAAAAAGATCTTAGAATATGGGCTTAAAGCACGATTGACTAATCACTGGTGCATAATTAAGATCGTCGGGGATTCCGTGGCTGTTCAAACTATAAATCTCATCAGATACAATTGATGTGAAGCACAATGTTAGTTTTAAATTATTGATTTGTTTTTATTTGTATTCCACCACCCCTGGCCCCCTTATTATATTGCAAATAAGACCAAAAAAATTTTACTATTATTATTATTATTATATTGTCTCTACTTGTGAGACAGTTTTCCTTTATTTAACAAATATTAATATTAGATTAATGTTTATATTATGTTTAAAGTATGATTATCTTGTAACTATTTGATAAGAAAAATAGAAATGTGATGATGTAAATGCATGATATAGGACTTGAGTGTGTTTGGAGTTACACCAAACATACGTTATATTGACCGGTTAAAAGGATGGTATAGCTGACACAATTGGTTGTGATGATTGGACAATCTTCATAGTTTGAAATGCTCTATTATCTGTTTGGTGTGATTATTTTATGTTAGCTTCAACGTCATTTAGTTTGAACATGACCAGACATATGAAAATGTCAATGGTAAAGACTCTTACCTATCGTAAAGACAACATAGTTTTAGTGGGATGAGACCAACTCCTAATTCAATGGTCCATGCATGAGCTAACACTTGTTTCTGACTTGCATGTATCATGGCTGGAAGAAGAGCACCTGGATTCATCTTTGTCCCATTGCTACAAAATGGTAGAATTTCTAATTTACTTCTAGTGCTTAAAAACTTGAAATATTAAGATTGAAAAAAAAAAGGAAGTCAGTTCTATTTTATTATATGTAAGCTGGAAGAAGTAGTAGATGTTTGATTATCCTGACATTACCCTAATGACATCCAGTTTTACAGTTATTGGCACATAGTTCTTAAGCCTGTGGGAAGATATGTGCCTCTGCTTTTAAGGCAGATTAGTGGAAGGGAATTTCAAGTTTGAGATGCAAACAAATACAGTTTAGACAAATGAACAGGGTGTGTGCAATAGAAAGATTGTCACTGACCATCAGGAGTTGATAAGAGTGCGGGAAGTTTTAAGTTCGATTTCTGTTAATAACATTTATAATTGCAATTGGATATTATCCTTTTCTTATAAATATGCAAATTGTTGTTATTCCTGGTGGTGCCATGTAATAATCCAGTGTTCTGATTGTTTGACCTGGTTCCCTTGCAATAAGGTAATTGCATATATTCGTCAAATAGGTTTTCCAATAATTCTACGCCATTGTCTCCAACTCATAGATACAGGTCATGTGCTTCTCTTTCTCAAACTCATACAAACTCTTGTCATGGGGCCACACTACTTTCTCCAACTTAACCCTTTTTTAATTTTATTTTGTTGCGTTCTTTCCGAGCTAGGGAGGAGTATTACTACGGAGCAAGTAACAGTACGTACCGTTGGATAAAAAATAAAATATCTTAAAAAGGTTTACTTTTTGATCCAACGAATGCATACCGATGCACCGTAACGCATTCCGCCAGAAGGAAATTGCTCCAGCAAGAGAAAATTAGTTGTCTTCAGGTAATTTAAATGCTTGGGTTGTTTCAATTGGGTATATTTTAGCCCCCATTATTCAAAATGCCATAGTATAGAAGCAACTACGGGGAGAAATATCAAATCTCTAATGATATTTGACTTGTATTTAAATTTAAGGTCACTCTGATTAAATAATAAAGTTGAAAGTGATAGTATAATTAAGAAACGAGTTCGTTTTTTATAACAAGTCGTCAAGTGGCAGATGGAGGCCAATGGAGACTTTGTACAAGAATTTGCAAAGGTGTCCGTTCCTAGGAAACTTCAGCAATTTTTTTATATTTTGGTTTACGTGGATTAAATAGAAAATAAAGAAGCAAATATCTTGTTCAAGCAATGAATTGAGGTTGATTTAGGAGCAAGTAGTAAAATATAATTTTAATTCACGTTAAATATTCCCTCAATTTATATAAAATAAAAAGAAGAAGAAGAAGAAGAAAGAACTCGGTATATGGTGGATAGAAAGCTTAATAGTTAGGAAAAATTTTGCCTAAATTCGATTTAGGCAATACATATATTGCTAAACAATAGGGCAGTTAAAATTTCGAATTATTGCCTTAATTAAAGGGGTGAAAAATATTTATGAGATTAATTAAGATAACCAAAACATTTCGTAATTTGTTTTTATTGAAATTTTAAAAAATAAAATATATCATAAAACTTGACGCATTTATATTTCAACCATTGAATAATGATGTATTTTATGACTCAATTACTATAATTCTAAATTTTTGACCTGTTTATGACTTAATACAATTTATTGACTACTTATAATTTATACACATATTTGGTAATATGGAATTTGAAAAACAATGATAATATATAAAAATGTATATATCACAGGTGGATATTATCAAGGGAATTATTTCTTTTTAGGTGGCTTATACAAGTATACTCAATTTATTTTTTTAAGCAAACCTAACATAATAATTGATAACCGAACAATGTAATCAGTCTCTCTCGAAGCAATCTAGTCCTTTGATTATTTGATTCATTCCAGATTTGAGCTTGTATCCAGGCACAATCATTTTTTGGAGTTATATTTGGATAGAGATACTCAGTTACCTAAAGTGAATAAAAGTCCAAATTAGACGTTCCAACCTAGTTAAAACATATTCCTAAATGGAATTCTATTCACTATAGAAATTCACCCTAACTAGGAAACTGAATCCTAACTGAAATAGGATTCGTATCCTTATAAATAAGTATGATATCTCAGATATGTCTCTCTATTAGATACTTTTTCTCTAAATTACTCCTTAAAGCATTATTCATACTTAACCATCAGAGCATTCCTTCGTTGAAAATCTCGTGGGAATTTTTTATTTTCAGGTACTCAAGCAGCTTGGAAGGAAGTCTTTGCCTGGATGCAACCTCGAAAATAATTTGGTTATCCGAACTGTTATTATTTGATGTAGTGAGCGTCAATTTCATCCGCCAATACCATGAGTTCTCAAGATCAATATACACCTGACACTCAACCCGAAAACAACCGGAACACTATCCCATTACCTTCACACTTACCTTTTTTTCACCCCTAGAATCTACTCCTCTGAGTACCTTCGCTAACTTTCTTATCACTAGGGTTGTACAGAACCAAACTGAAATCGAAAATAAAATCGAACCGAATGAATTTTGATCTATTTGATTCAGTTTATTTTATTTTTAATTTGTTCCGTTCAATACTAAAAATAAATTTACGGTTTGATCGATTCAGTTCAATTTTTGAAAGTGAAAAATCGAATTAACCCAATTGGCCAATATTTTCACACACACATGTATATAGTACTAAAGTTGTAATATAGACAAAATAGCTTTTGTAGTTTTTTTTTTTAAGTTTTGTTTTCTCTTTTTTTTTTTTTACTTTAAGTTTTTTACAGTTTTTTTTAAGTTTTGATTTTTTTTAAGTTTTTTATACTTGAAATTATTTTTACTTTATTTAAAAAAAAATTGTTTATTTTTTTACTTTAATTTTTTTGCTCTTTTTTTTAAAGTTTTGTTTATTTTTTTACTTTAATTTTTTTTGAAATTTTTTTTAAAGTTTTATTTTCTCAACTTTTTTATACTTTAAATTTTGTTTTTTACTTTAAATGTTTTGTTTTCATAGTTTTTGTTATTTTAAAAAATTCTAAATCACTAAATATTATTGTTTTTATTAATTTTGAATGATATCAATAAAGATTTTGTTGAAAGAAATCGTTTTTTTTTCCTTTAATTTTAGCAAAATGTAGAAATGTTTTTAAAATGTTAAAAATTCAATTGTTATATTTTAAACAATAATAGAATTGTAATTGTAACGTCCCAACAAAATAAAAATATTTTATTTTATTTTTTTAAGATAAAAGTATTTAATTAGATGGAAAAGCACCGTATGAAATAAAAAGAGAAAAAAGAATAAAATATATTCTTTATTTTTTTTATAGAAAAGTAGAGCTGCTGGATGAAGGACGCGTGGTCAGTCTGGATGGATGAAGGATTCTACAACTTTACTGTATTAATTGCATTGTGCGAGAATCAAAGAGACCATAGAGATAGAAGTTAATAGTGGGAAAATCGAAGGAATGCCTCATTTTGAGCAGGTACCGGATTTGTCGCCACTATAATAGCTTTAACGCTTCTCAACATAAATGTCTAATCCTTTGGGAGGGAACTGAACTCTGTAATTGGGCTCCCTTAAAGCAGCTCGGTCCTCTGGTTATTTGGTTCACTTTGGATCCGAACTTGTACCCAAGCGCAATCATCTTTGAATTGGTTCACTTTGGATCCGAACTTGTACCCAAGCGCAATCATCTTTGAAGTTATACTTGGATAGAGACACTTAGTTACCCAAAGTGGACAAAAATCAAATTAGCCATTCCAGCTCAGCTTCCTAATCCGTTAAGATATCTTCCTAAGATAGAAATCCACCCTAACTAGAAATTGAATCCTAGCCGAGATAGAATTCATATCCTCATAAATAGGTATGTATCTCAGGTATATCTCTCTCTTGGATATTTTTTTTCTTTAAATTACTCCTTAAAGTATTAGTTTGACTTGATCGTCAGAATTTTTTCTTGTCGAAAATTCCATCGAAATTTTTTGTTTTTAGGTACTCAGCCAGTTTGGAAGGAAGTCTTTATCTGGATCTAACTCCGAGAATAATTCGATTATCCGAACGGTTATTTGGCGTACATATATATGCTATACAAGCATTTAGACTATTCGATCATTCAGACGTTCGTAATAAATTATTACTTTTTTTTAATCATGGTTTTTTTTTTTCCATTATGTTTTATGAGTTAAAATAAATAAATAAATAAATGTTACTATTAGAAAAAGACGAGTTTGGCCTCCTGTTTCATGAGTTACCGGGTACCCTTCATTTGACGAGGAACATAGTCCGTTTTACACTTGAGAATTAAGTCAATTATTATTATTAAACTTTTACCTCTAACTAATGTTTGGTGTTACCCTCAGTTCCGTGTGATAATTGTTGTGATTCTGACTTTTTCTGTCGGTGGGAATAACATTGCATATATATAAATCGATGTTTAATGCATATTGTGACATTGCAAATCCACTTCATAATTCGCTTCATTTTATTTTGCAAATTAATTCGCTTCAACATTTAACCTTTAATAATAATTTATTTAAATTTTATATATAATATATGAATTATTGTAATAAAAACAAGTGTCTCGCTTGCATATTATGGATTGACATTAAAAATAAAATGAATTGATTATTTTATTAATTTTGATATTGTGTGGGTACAATCGAGTATTATGAATTTTAATTTTCTAAAAGTTAATATCAATTTATATTTATTATTTATAAAATTAATGAGTACTGATATATTTAATAAATAATTAGTATAGTTTAAATATTCAATTTAATTATAAAATTAAATTTAATTATCTATATATAAAAAATAATTTAGAAAAAAATTCTTAAAAGCACATATACGAACTCGAAAAATTTTGTAATTTTTACATTTCTACTTTTTAGGTATATACATGGCAAATAATAGAGGTGTGAATAGACTTGATGTCGACAAACATAATGATTTTTTAAATGGAAAAAATTACATAAATAATAAAAAAAAAAGTTCTTCAAACTAAAAAAAATCTTTAATCTTTTTCTGCCATGTGTACACATGCAAAGACTCCGTCAGCATTTTATCCTTCGTGTCTATTCGAAGGTGCCATTTTCATTGGCTTAGGTGGTAATGTGGTTATTCCGATGTGTCAATTTCAGCTTGGAATAATAAATTTTCAGTAATTTTTAAATTTTATAATATTTATTGAAAATTTATTTATATTTTAATTATGATTTTTTTTTGTGTGACTACAATGTTATAGAAGCCAAAATTCAATAACCCTATCCTTATTTATCTTATGATAGGGACTTTTTATTAATTAAATTGCACACTAGGTTAGAAGTTTTTTTTTTTATATAATTATTGAATCTGGAAAACTATATGAATATCGAAGTCCTAGTAGCTAAATATAATTGGTTATTTTTCTTTTGTCAATGCTAATAGTTTTGATGCGTTTCATTATTTTCTATTGATTTTCCATTATTACTATTTTGCTATAAACAATAAGAAAATTAATAGAATTCATAGGCTTCACTTTTTCTTCTTTTTTTTTTTTTCCCTATTTGCATATTCAGGTGTCAACTCACCTATAATTCCTTTTTCTTTTTTCCTAATTATAAACACACACACACACAAACCAACCTTATAATTTTCTTTTCACTTGTTTATTGCCAGTAGGACCTTAATCACTATTTTATTTTTCTAATAAGAACCTCTCAACTAATTTATCATTCGGATACAAGAAGATATTTTAATAATAGATATCGGTCTCAATATATAAAAAGATCTTTAATACGAGTCATTTCTTTCTATAAAAAAAAACCTATTTTATCAAAAATTAAAGTTTGTTTTTCATCAATTATATAATTTTTATAGTGAGAAAGGTAGTTTTTTTTTTTTAAATGGATTTTCTTCATATTGAAAGGATGCTGTGTAATATACTAAAGTCCACATTGAACAAATTGTATACTTGAAAACGATTTTAGTTATATAACATCAATTAGTAGGAGCCGGGTTGGCCCACCATGGAGGTACAAGTATTTCAATATTAATTTTTTCTATTTATAAAACTCGAACTCGATTTTTTTTTTTTAAGAGAACAAGTATCAAATACTTGAATGAACCAATATTAATGAAAATAAGTTTTTAATGTACCAAAAAGAAACACAAACATATTTATATTTCTAATTTATTTTATTTTATTTTTTATAAATTGAACCAAGAAGTAGTGGAATTGTACTATATTGTAGTAGAAAGAAGTGGAAAATGGAAAGTTTAACTAAAATTAACAAACAACCACCCTTAAAATATAACAATATCCACAATAATCACCAATCAAACCAAATGTTTGCTCATAAACATAGGAGACATCCAAATTTAGCTCTAAGATCTCACACTATCCTCACAAAAAGGTCAAACATCCACCCCTCAATTCTTTTTTCGTTTTTCTTTCTCTCTCTAAAACTCAGTTTTCTCTCTCTAACCCCAACACGGTTTTGACTATTTTTTTTTAATTTTCCAATAATTCATTTTAATCATTTAATTTAAATTAATCAATTTTGTTATTAATTATTTTTAACTTCTCAAGGAAAGGGAAATTAGATCGCACCATCCACCAATCAAAGGAGGAAAGCAAGAAAGAGAACTTGTACAAGAAACTCAAACAAAAACAAAAACCCATTTTCTCTCTCTTTTTTTTCTTGATCCATGGTAGAAAAAAAAACAGAACAGAAACCCATGATAGAAAGGAAGGAAAAGGAAAACCCATTAACCGCATATTGATTGATTGACTATCAAATTCTTGAAAGTTTAAATCTTTACATTTCTGGGAGAGTACAAAGAGAAACCCATTACTGCTGATTGCTTAATCTCCAATGCGGTCTTTGAGAAGACCACAAAGACGGAGAAAAAATTAGCGTAATCAGCAACAACAATACCCAGAAAAGAAACAACAGCGGTGGATCTCAGGTGGGAATACAAAGATTGAATAACAACAATAGTGGATCTGATGGTGAGTGGGGCATTACTGGGATTCGTAGTATCGAAACAGCTGGTTTTTTATTATTGTGGAGGTGGTGGTGGTGCTAGGTTACTGGTAGTGGGGCTGCATAGAATAGGAATATGCAGGTTCACATCTCGCCTAGCATGAGAAGCATCACGATATCCAGCAGCAGCAATGGGTTTATTGATTTGATGAAGATCAAGGTCGCAGCTCGCCACATCTCTTATCGAACCCTTTTGCATTCTATTCTCGTTCTCACTTTTCTTTTGCCCTTTGTCTTCATTCTTACTGCTCTTGTTACCCTTGAAGGTGTCAACAAGTGCTCCTCACTTGGTATATCTTTTTTTCTCGTTCTATCGTTATTTATTTGGTTGTTTTTTTCTTTGCCCAATGTGATGATTACCTTTTCTTTTTATTTTTTTTAATCCGAATTTGATTGGTTTATTATGCTCAAATTGATGGATCTTGATCCGATTGGGGTTTTTAATTTTTATTCTCATGGCCTGGAAACTCCTTGTGATTATTAGTTTACTCATTCCTCATTGTTTATGCACAGTTATATTTGCTGTCTATGCATTTATGTATTTATTTGTGACTCTTACGTGATGGATGATCCTGGTTCGATTTGCTCTGTGCTCGTTATGCTCTTTTACTGCCTAGGTTGTTTAGAATTTTGTTGCACTCTTAAGGGCCTGTTTACTTACAGAAAATTGTTCCAGTTTTCTAGAAATTTTTTCTACAGAAAACAGAAAATAGAGATCATGTTTATTTTCGTCAGTTTTCTAAAATAGAAAACAGAAAATGAATTTTTCAGTTTTCCAAAATAAAGAAGAAATTGAAAAATTAATAAAAAATATTTTTCAAATTTTCTAAATAATATTAATACACACACACACATATATATATATGTACATACATACATATACATGCATATGTAAATTTTTGTATGTGCATACATACATAAGCATATGCATGTGCATGTATATGTATATGTAGTACATGCATACATACGTACATATGGATATGTATATATATGTATATACATACATACACATACATATGCATATGTATATGTATGTATATATATGTGCATATATACACATACATATACATATACAAATATACATACATGTATGTATCTATATACATACATATATAAATATGTATTTATGCATATACATATATATATGGACATACATACACATACATGTTCATATACATGTATCTGTATGTGCTTATATGTGCATACATGCATGCATGTATGTATCTATATACATACATATACGTATATATATATATATACATATGTATATACATACGTGTGTATACACACACACAAATAAACACTTCGGTTTTTCATTTGTTGATAAATAAACGTATTTTCTATGAAAAATAAACACTCCAATTTTCTAAGAAAATAGAAAACAGAAAACTATTTTCTGTAAGTAAACGTACCCTAAATGCCTCTTGGGTAGCAAGTGAAATTAAGTTATACTTGTTAGTTCGTGAGATGTTTGAATGTTTTTGTCTTCGTCTTTATTCTTTAATACCAATTCCTAGCTCTCTTTGCTGGTACTATGTAAATTGATATGCGTATACATGAATCTGAGCCCTGTTTACTACTGTGATTGTGATTTTATTTGGTAATATGTCAATGCCATATTGACTTTGCCACCACAGAAATATTGTCTGTAGTTAAAAAGTACTCATTTGGTTCATTAAAGTTATGTGTTCTTGTGTATGACAGAATTTATTCCTAGCTCATTTTCGATGTATTAATTTTATTTGGATGCCCATGGCCTTTTTCCTTTCATTGATGCTGGTTTGTTACTGTAAACTGATTTGAGATGGCTTTTTATACTTCTTAATATCTGGATGATGGAGAATTAGAATCTAATTAATATTCATGTTAAAGACAACAATTTATTCGATAATTTTTCCTTTTATTGTTTTTGATGTTAAATTTTTTTTATCATGGATCAAGGTAAAAGGCTTCAAGTTAGCCCTTTCATGAGAACTATAGTTTGTTAGTGGGTGAATTCAAACTCCTAATAGCACATTGTCTTATAATTTCCTATGTGGCTTTTGGGTGCTTAACTTTTCTAACCACATTTGTGAAAATTGGTTTTCATTCAATTAGTCATCTGATTCTAGGATGTTCTCTTCCAGAAGTTTCCCTTGTTTGTGAGGTTTCTTTTCCAAGTTCCCAGTGTTTGCAATCAAAACTTTATCTGTAAATGTGCATCTACAGTTTTCAGTGGTTATGCATTTTCTAGATCATGATCTAGAATTCTCCTTCGTTTTGAACGGACTAAATTTAATGTTGTGCTTTTTCTTAATATGATTTTACGATGCAGATTGTTTAGGTAGGCGGCTGGGACCAAGGATTTTAGGCAGAGATGATTCGGGGGTAAATAAATTTCTTTCCTTTTTGTTCAATTGTTCTCTCTGGTTATGTCATATTTATACCGTGTAACAATTTTTAGCTTATAATCGTTGATTCTTGTCCTGGTAATGATGCAACAGAGGCTGGTTAAAGATTTGTACAAGATTTTCGATCAAATAAAGAATGAGGAAATCCCAGATGGCCTTAAGTGCCCGGATTCTTTTAACCAGCTTGTTTCTGAGATGAAGAACAACCAGTATGATGCAAAAACATTTGCTTTCATTTTGAGGGCTATGGTATGTTTCATGTTATAACAATGTAAACTTATATGTGAATTATTGTTTTCATAATTTTGTTGTTTAGTTTCTTTGAAGGGAGCATGGTTGAAAACTGGTATAATTAGATAGGAAGTGGAACCATTTTCAGTTTAGGTTCTTTCATTTTCTGGATCTTGGTCCTCATGCTATTAAACTTTACTGGAATGAATATATTTGGGTGACATGATTGTCCTCTTTTTTATTTTTATTTTTTTTATCTGCCAAGAAAATGAGATTATCTTGAAGGGAAGATGGAGTGCAGAAGATACTTGAAGCTTTTGGTCACTTTTATGATTGTCTTGAAGGGATCTCTGTGCCATACTGGGACCATTCTGCTCGTTTGATGGCACAGATACTGTACAAGAGGATTACTATTGAACAGGATCTATTTAGGATTTAGATAGTTACTTGTTAACTGATAAAGTCCCTCTCTCATGCATACTCCTTTCTTGCGTTAAAATTCTGTTTGATTGGAAAATCCTGAAGGTTGTGCTTGGCCATGTGAACTACTTTACATTGCAGTAGGTTGGGCTAGCTCACATCATCTGATACTACATAGCTCCTTTACATATTTTGTACTTCTTCATGTAAACCTCCAAGCGCTTTCTTCATGGTAGATCAATGCACTTTGTGCTCACTAATTATGTTCATGCAATATATATACATCTGTGCATGTAGCTTTAGTAAGAGAATCTGAACCAATAGCCTGTATCTGACCATATAGCAATCATAGGCGAACCCGAACAATAGCTTGTGGCTTTTGTAGATTGTGATTTTCTTTTATTAGCTTCTATGAACATCCCTCAATTTTGTTTCCCAATATATATTTTTCTCTCTGCCTTTTCTTCTTTGTACAGCTAAAGTAGTTTTTGTTTCTTTTATTTGTTCTAAAATTTTCTATGAGTTTTCTGAACTCCTAAACATCCTATGGCCCAAAACAATAAGAAAGATGTATATTTGATTTACCATAAATTTAGAAATGCTCACTTAAGTGCTCTTTTGTTCAGAACTTGAAGAGCTTGCATTATTCATGTTGGAGTATTACAGACATACATCTATCTCTCATGTTAAATTATTTTGGTATTTTATAATGTTAAAAAGTTTTAATTGAAAATTTTTAGCTGAGCCTTGATGACTTTTTATGTTATCATTTTTTGTCAATTGTGTTTTGATTTTATCATTTTAACCAATAATTTCTTTGAATGGATGGATTTTTCTCTTTGCATCAATTGGAGCATTTTGCCGAAAATGTGTATGCCATGTATTATGTGACACTCTTTTGTTTTGATGTTTCTTTATTTCATTTCTCTAGAACTGTGGTTTATTGCATTTAAGCATATAGCAGTTCAATAGCAACAAATAGCTTTGATGTCTTGTATCATTCTTGTTTCATCCATCACTAGAAATTCTTTATGTTTATGTGATTAACTGGTATTTTGGGTAAGTAGCAAGTATTAACCTGCCGTTTGCAAAAATAGTAATTGGTGCATTCATCAATCTACATGCAGTTGCTTAAGTTCGGCCTTTTTTGTTTGTGTGATCTTTGCACACTTTTTATATCTTTCTGTGTCCATGTGATAGTGATGAATTTTGGAATTATGTACCTAAACATTTTGGTTATTGTTGCTTCAAATTAATTGGAGACATTTATGTCAATGTATACTGTCACCAGCTTTCTCTATGTTCTTAATACATCAGGGGATTATACTAGGATTTCTGATGAGTGAACTAGAGTTAGCAAATGAATAAATACCTGAAGACATGAGAGAAAAATGCCTGAACAAGGTTGTCAGACTTATGCATTGAAATTCCTGATGTGTTTCTCCTTGATGGAAAAGAGTTCCTATTTACCTGACATCTGATATCAACAAGCATGAACATGCTAACAGAAACGTCCATTGTCCCACCCTATCATTTCCAAATATCAAAAATTGAAAACTCATGCTGCCATTATCCAAGCAATCTAACTGAAAGAAGGTATATGCTTAACTGGAGAAGATGATTAGACCTGGAACTCCAATGGTTTAACCTTGCTAATTCCAACACTCCATAGCCAAAAAGGACTCTTCAGTAATGCTTTAAACTTCAGCCCACAATTTCCCATCTTTGATATTCTTCTATGTCTAGGATTTCATTGCATCATGGGTTTTCAAACGGACCATGTTCTGGGATGAATGCTAGTGTGCTCTTGCTGTGAAATCCTCATCTAACTAGCTCTTTCTTGGAAATTTCAGAAGGGGTTCTGAATTGGGAGTCTAGTGTGCCTTGCCCAAGGGTTTTCCTTTTATATTGATCTATTTGGTACTTGGTGTGTATGGGATTTTTGTTTATTGAACTAGCATATTATTTATTGCTTTCCCAGTATTGGGGTCAGCATGACTTTGGTCAAAGCGAGACAAAGAATCTTCAGTTTTCAATTCTCTAGGTTATGGTGCAGTGTGGGCTCTGGTAAAGGTTTTCTGACATGGATTAGCCTGGTCAATTGGACCAGAAAACCCGGTGAATTTCCGGTAGTCTGATTGGGTTTATGAAGTTTTATTCAAAACCCAGAGACCTGGGTGACTTTGGCACAGGTTCCTGGGTCAACTGGGTTATTTCTCCTCTTTCCTCTCCTTCATTTCTATTATGGATTATTCAATTATTCAACCTCATCCATTATAGCTTGTTTTTAGTTTCTCTGTCTTCTTTTTATGGAAATCTTAATTTCTTTTTCTGTCCTGGTCTTGGATTTCTTTTCAGTCTTTTTATAGTTGCCCCACTAAGTATAAGTTGCATCTCTGTCCTTCTGTTTACACATTCCAATTGTTCTATTGATTGGCTTGTCAGTTTATGGATCAATTTATTGTTTATAGGGTATATATTTGCCTTTTCTTTTCCTTTTTTGCCTTGATGCTTGTTGACCATGCTTTTCTGTGTAAATACATCGGGACTAAAGACTGCATTCTTTTTCCTCCTCCTTAAGAAGAAACAAAAAAAGAAATGCTGAGGAATATTCAAGTGCTGTTTCCAACTAATCCTTTTCTTTCTGTTGTCCAGATAAAGAAATTTGAAGTTGAAATTAGAGAAGCTAAATTTTTAGAGCTGATGAACAAACATGTTGCTGCAAGTTCCATTCCAAAAAGCATCCATTGTCTTGCTTTACGTTTGACTGATGAATATTCATCTAATGCTCATGCACGCAAACAATTGCCGTCCCCAGAGTTACTTCCATTGCTCTCTGATAAATCTTACCATCATTTTGTTCTGTCAACCGATAACATTTTGGCTGCATCAGTTGTTGTCACATCTGCCGTTCAGGCATCTCTAAAACCCGAAAAAATAGTCTTTCATGTCATTACTGACAAGAAAACTTATGCGGGTATGCACTCATGGTTTGCGCTAAACCCAGTACCCCCAGCGATTGTTGAAGTGAAAGGAGTTCACCAGTTTGACTGGTTGACAAGGGAAAATGTTCCTGTGCTTGAAGCTGTGGAGAGTCATAATGGTATTAGGAATTATTACCATGGGAATCATGTTGCAGGAGCCAATCTCAGTACTACGACTCCACGAATGTTTGCTTCAAAATTGCAGGCTAGAAGTCCAAAGTATATATCATTGCTCAACCATCTCCGCATATATTTACCTGAGGTAATCAGATGTAATGTGAAATGATTCTTTTGACTTTACCCTGAGGCTTGGACTTGATGTTATGTATTAGGGGTGTGCAAAAACCGACCCGATCAATTCGAACCAAACCGATACATTCGGGTGAAATTAGTCGGTTTGTTAGGGTCGGTTCGGTTATTATAGTGGGTGTTAATCGAGTTTCAGGTCGGGTAAAACCCGACTAACCCAAACAACCCGAATTTTTAATATATAAATTAAAAAATTATAATTTCTCTACAATATTAATTAATATATAATATATATTTAATGTAATTTTGAAATTGTTAATTTGTTATATTTTTAAAATATTTTTTATGGTATTTAATATTATTTATTTGTATTAATTTAGGATTTTAATTTAAATATGTAAATTAAAAAAATTAATTTCGGGTGGTTCGGGTCGGGATCCAAAAAAATATCGGGTTGTTCGGGTAGGGGCCCGATATTTATGTAGGGTTGGGTCGGGTTTATCCCCATGAACCCGATCGATGCACGCCCCTATCATGTATGACTATGATAGGGGAATAGAAGGGACAATAAAAGAAAGTTGAAAGAGGGGAAAAAATGTTATGCTCTTTTAATCTGGATTACTTGGTGTCATGAAAGATATGGCCATAGAGATCCAGTTTTCTGCCACCTGGACAAGCCAGAAAAATAAGTTTGGTATGCTGGTTGCATCCAATTCTGGAGGAACGTCATTGAACTTGTATAGTGATATATAATCTCAATGTGATGGTATTTCCAAAATCCAGTGAATATCAATTTAAACAAATAGAACATTGATAATTATGATGGCCATGGGCAAGAAGATTTATCAAAGATAAAGAGGTGACAATTTGGTAATTTTATGGCTTATAAAATGGTAACAAGGGTGCTTTGGTGACTTGCCGTTGTTGCTTGAGAAAATTGATTTTAGTCTCTAAGTGTACATCATGATCAGTTGCAGCATTGAGAGTTGGCATTGTTGTATTACCTTTTTTGTTTCATTTCCAATTTTTGTTCAATTAATTCTTTCTTTAATCTCCATAAAATTCTTTTGCTGATTTTGTATATTCAACAGCTTTTTCCAAACCTGGACAAGGTGGTGTTCTTGGACGATGATGTTGTCATTCAGCGTGATATGTCTCCACTTTGGGAAATTGATCTTGAGGGAAAGGTAAATGGAGCTGTTGAAACTTGTAAAGGAGAAGATGGGTGGGTAATGTCCAAGCATTTCAGGAACTACTTTAATTTTTCTCATCCTCTCATTGTAAAAAATTTGGATCCTGATGAATGTGCGTGGGCTTATGGAATGAATATATTCGATCTTCGAGCATGGAGAAAAACAAATATACGAGAAACCTACCATTCCTGGCTAAAAGAGGTAAGATCTTCACAAGCCACTGTCACTTCTTGCTTTTATAATTCCTTTTTTCTTTAGACTCCTTTTTTAGATGATGTGTGATGAGGATTAGGACGAAAGAGCAGAATTTGTTGAATATTGCAAATGGTGTCGTCATCTTGAATTTCCAAGGGGTCCACACCAAATTTGTTAATCTCATTTTCGTCATTATTCTTCCCATCATTTTTATCATTGGCTACCTCATATATATGCAGAAATTTACTTGTTAGTCCTGTAAACTTCCTATCATTTCTTAAAGATACCAATCACTTCGCGGTGTTTCTTCTTCAATGGACTGGAATGTTAATATTTTTCCAACTTTTGCCTCCTTGTGGTTGAGGAAATATGAACTGGTTCCACTCGCCCCGAGTCTAATATCCTTCAAGGATGGATACTTTAATGTTTAGGATTGTTTTATTTGGTTTGCATTTATAGTGGCTCTTTTTATCATGACCTGTACATAATTGCATTTTCTCTGCAGAACTTGAAGTCGAACCTTACAATGTGGAAACTTGGTACCCTGCCACCTGCTTTAATTGCATTTAAGGGTTATATTCACCCAATAGACCCATATTGGCACATGCTTGGCTTGGGCTATCAGAACAAGACCAACATTGAGAATGTGAAAAAGGCTGCTGTCATCCACTACAATGGCCAGTCAAAACCATGGCTACAGATTGGCTTTGAGCATCTTCGACCATTTTGGACCAAGTATGTGAATTACTCCAATGATTTTGTTAGGAACTGCCACATCTTGGAGTAGTAGTTGATCAGCCAGAGGTCCATAGCTGCTAAAAGTAAAAACTATAGGAATGGGGAACACAAGTGATTTTGTATCACATCTTTTATTTCATGGCCCAGAATTTTGTCGCGATCTGTTTGAGAAGGCAAAGCAGAATTTTGACAAGAAGGGCAGTGTTTGAGGTTGCAACTCACTGTCATCCCTACCCAATTGCATGAAGATGCAATTTGATTTTGACAAGAAGGGCAGTGATTTTGTATCACATGAATCATTCTTTCGATCTGTAACATAGCAATCGGTCATTTGATTTTTTCTTTTTGGTTGGGAAAAGGATACTATTGTTGGTCTTCCTGCAGGACGTCTAGCGTGATTTCTTGGCTCATATATAGTTTTGAATAAAATGATAGCAGAAGTGCATTTGCCAGCGTAACATGCTGATTGGTTCAGGGATGAAGAAGGCTGGGAAGGTCTTTTGGGAGGCTGCCCTGTTAGTCCAAAACATATTTCTCCCTTCAATTTTTTTGCTCTATCGTTGTTTCATTTTTGTTAGTTGGTCCCATTTTTTTCTTGGTAACATTGATATCTTCATGTTGAAATTTAGGAGTAGGGAAATGGAGATTGCTCTGTTACAGGTCCCTTTGAATTGGGGAACTATGGTTAGGTTATATATGGGGATTTTAAAATTTATGTAAGATTCATGAGGAATATTTAAAATGTGCAGAAAATTCTTTCTCCAGATTTTTATTTATGTCTCCAATAATATTGTCAAATCACCTGAACCCTTTTACTGCAGTTTGTCATCAATGACACTACTTGAAGTTGAAAAAATTTGTAGAACTGTTTTATGTTTCTTGTTTGCTATCCTTCTGTTAGTATTCTTATCTCTCAATTTCCAAGTTCACAATCAAGGCCATGGTGAGTTATATTCTCACGCAGAACAAAGTAACTATGTTAACTATTACTGATTGATCCAAATTTCATTAATTCGTGTCTTGATTGTTAAGGATACTTGTCCACGAAGAGATGATCACAAAAAAAAGTCAGAAAGTTGTATTGCAATATCTTATGCTAGCGAGGAGAAAACATTCTTGTTATTGGAATTTCCTAAGTTGATGACGACAAGAAATCCATATAGTATAATTGTCTTTCTTTAAGCATCCAACAAACAATTTGGTGATTCGAAAATTACCTGATCTTTCAAAGTGGAGGTTTCTTGTGCCTAACACATCTCTAATCATCTTAAAAATGTCCTCAATGTGATTAAAGACAAGTACGTGTTTTGCTTTTCCTTATAGTTAAATCAATTAAAATTAGCAAAATGATTGGGATTGGACTCCTGTCATTTAGTTGAAAGTATACTTAATGTAAGCTATTGCTTGATTCTGCCAAATGTTGTAGATAGGAAGAATCTGAAAGGTTCACTGAGACAAAACAACAACCTACTCATTTTAAATGAATTATGTTTATTTTATTAATACACAAAAATTACCCTTCAACCCTTCTTCTACTGTGTGGTAGTTAGGTTTACACGCATCTGAACCATACAATCGATTTTGCAAATGCACAAGTACTACAATGCATGCATGTATGCACGCGGACGCATCTCCTCCACCTGCTCCAAAAAAATTAAATTGCATTTATCAGAGATACTTTGGTCAGAGTTCACATGAAAATTCTCACCGCCTGAATGTATTGTACGGTACTCTTCTATTTTGACTGGCTTTAGTTCTGACCAGTCTTGTGATAACCATACCATGTATTGGGCCCAATTTCAGTCATCTTAATTTCTGACCCAGATCTTTGTTCCATGCATTTTCTAATAGTGATTAGGCAAAACTAATAGCCATCAATAAGTTTATAAATAAAAAATCAAGTGAAATTCTTAGATCAATTTAGAATTTTACAGTAATTCTAGGCCTATTCTTTAAATATATAATACTAGTATGATTAAATTAAAGTTTATAATTATTTTTTATTGTTTCCATTTTACTCCATATCAAAGGTTAATGATAAATAGGTAATGATGGTGTGTGCACAAAAATTGGTGTGACACAGCTTTTTAAGTTATTGGCATTGGGTGACATAGTAAAGGTGGGGAGGCAGGAAGGCTGGCAAAAAAGGTCCGGTCTTTGTATTAAAAAGAGAGAAATCTGTCCATTTCCATGGTCTTAGGAGACTGCTAGGAGAAGGCAAGAATGGAAGCATTGACCACAGATTTAGCTGACTTTGAAAACTTCGTAACAGCCTCCTCTCTTTCTATCTTGGGATTTATTTGATCTCTTCTTTTCCATTTTCAATTCACCACTGATACACACGTCACTTTTCTCTTCTTTCTCCTTTTTCTCTTCTTCTTGGATTCCTCGTTAGCTAATCAGCTGTTGACCCAAATCAGTTTTACATCCAAGTAAGATAACCCATTAAGGATTTTCAATTCTTTTGGTATATTTTTGTGGTTTTTGATTCAGTTTAGGATTTGAGTTGACTTGTGTGTTCTTGAGAGCATCCAGCTGATCAACTGGTGATTTGATTATGTTTTTATTAATTCTGATTGCTTGTTATTGTTATAGATTTTTAGACAAACTATCTTTCCTTGCAGATTACAGGTTATTCAATATTGCAGCAATTTGATTGGATTGATTTATAGTTGACCCAGTTCAGGATTACGGGAGTCTGTGTTTTATTGGAGTTTTTACTCTGATTTTGGGTATGTGTCTCACTCTCTGTATGATTTCAAATCTATTTTCCCAATGTTGTTTAGGTGTGATTTAATGGAAGAGTATGGTCCTAATTTTGGGTAGGCTCAAAAGATCTTGTTTAATAGCTAAAAAGTTTAAAGGTTAAATCCTAATTTAAAGCTGCATCTAATGGCATTTCCTATTTATGTTCTAGTTTCCATTTTCATACTTCTTATGTCTTTTAAGTGGAGCATGCCTACGAGTTAAAGGACCATTTTTTTTTTTTAATTTGGCAGAGAAATCAATCAGACTCTCGATGAAATCCATCCTTCTGTGAGACCCAGAAACAAGAGTATCTACTTGGATTTATCTATTTCTGTTAGACAATTTAACTGGGTTTCTGAAGAATTTAAATTGGAAGTTGGTAAAAAGATGGCCGGGGTACAAGATCAATTAGAGATCAAGTTTCGATTGACTGATGGATCAGATATTGGTCCCAAAACCTTTCCTGCTGCTACAAGTGTCGCAACCTTGAAGGAGAGCATTCTTGCTCAATGGCCTAAAGGTACGTTAAGGTTTTATTTCATAAATGATTCTTCAACCATTAATTTTATGGTTAGCTATTTCATTGTGACGTCTGGTAATCGCACGTATTCTAAAGCAGAATCATGTGTACTAGTTTAGACTTCTATCTAAAATTCTTTTGAAATTCTTCCTTATTATTGTTGAGAATTCAGTAGGGAAAACCCTTAACATATTACATAATCTTAGAGTTTGTAATTGGACAGTATTTGTCCAATCCTTGAAATGGATCCTCTGAACTATTATAATTTTATTTACTTCTTGATAGTTTAACTGAATAGCTCACGTCGATGAATTCCTTGATTTATGCTTATTGCTTCGATGGCAACTTTGAAATCCCCAATTCTTAGCAAGCTTTTGCACAGCAGAGTGCGTGGGACATTGAGCCCAGAGCTTCCTGCTGTTTTGTTTCCCTTAAATATTTGCTGTGGCTTCACAACTATGGACTGAAAAAAGGACTTCTATGAAAACTGTGAAAGCAAAATTTAAGCCTTGTCTGGGATTTTAGATCCCATGCAAGCCTCAAAACTGTAATGTGGTGCATAGATGATAGATTATCGTTTAGATGGATTGAAGTTTTTGTTACCTTTTATGACTATGCAGGGAATTTTCATGCAATGTGCTGATGGATCTACATGTAATTATGCATAGAGTTTGGGGAGAATAAAAGTTAGTTTGAATTGTGATTTTAATTGTTGTAGTTCCACTTGCATCAATGCACTTGTTTCCAATTCTGAGTTATTGAGAATTAGGAAACCAAAGGGGCAGATGTAATTGATTGCAATAGATTGATCAGCACCTTGATGTTAGGATTTAGTGAAACTCTTTTTGGGACAGTCCTTTGTATATTTAGATCTTTGTTTTATCCTTGATGATAGGATTTAGTGAAACTCTTTTCGAGAAAGTCCTTTATATATTTAGATCTTTGTTTATGTATTCTCTTTATTGTCTAGCAATCACAAGATTTGTCCGTTGTGGATTTTGATGCCTTCTCTACCATTGAGCGCTTACTGCCATTTGATGTCAAAGAAATTTAACATTGTTAATTTGCCTTTTTAACAGAGAAGGATAACGGTCCAAGGACAGTGAAAGACGTCAAGATAATAAGTGCTGGAAAAATACTGGAGAACAACAGAACAGTTGGTGAATGCCGGAGCCCCCTGTGTGATATACCTGGTGGAGTTACAACTATGCATGTAGTTGTTCAACCATCTTCCTCAGAAAAAGGTATTAGCCATCTCTCTCCCTAAACTTTACAGCTATAGTTATAACTGCATCCCTTCTTAGCGTTGCTGTTCCTTGGGGTCTCTTGAAACTTCCTTTGCCCTTTCCTTTGATCCGTATGCAACTTGCATGGTAGGTTTTGTTTGTTTATAGGATTTTTAAAGGTTTCTAACTTCTAATTTCTCATATATGTAAGCCTTTTATTAACAAAGATAAAGGCATTATCTTTTTTCTTGCTCTTTATTTTTAGCTTATGTTGAAGCATGCCTGCATCTTTGTGACCCCATATATATGAATATGGTCAGAGGGGTAGGGACAAGAAGTAGAGATTATTTTATTAATGTGAGTCCCAAAATCCACCTCCTAATACAATAGTAAACGTTAACCCCTGCCATTATTGGCCAACACATGCGGGAACCAACAACTAATTGTTCTCAACTGCATATCTTATAATTGCATTAGCATTTTCTCATTGTCCAAAAGTGCATTTGAATTGATTCTTCCACTAGGTTCCTTTAAAATATATTTTGTTGATTGTCATAATAATTACTAAAAGTTTCTTATTTGAATTTCTATTGTTGCAGAAAAGAAAGCAACAAATCAATCAAAACAGAACAAATGTGTTTGTGTTATATTATAGTTCCAGCTCCATGAGCAGTAACGACCTCAAGGTAGATTTAGTTACTTGATTTCCTTTGATCATCTACTGAGATAATTTTTTTCTTAAAGTTCATTTCTAAATCTTTTCTTTATAATTTACCAAAATTTTATTTAGGTGAAGAGTTTGGAGCTGGTATAGATGACAGGG
Organism: Excoecaria agallocha; assembly: GCA_037975025.1. Taxonomy (NCBI): domain Eukaryota; kingdom Viridiplantae; phylum Streptophyta; class Magnoliopsida; order Malpighiales; family Euphorbiaceae; genus Excoecaria; species Excoecaria agallocha. The sequence continues at coordinate 11,513,942 of CM075816.1, read as the reverse complement.
GGCTGCTGAATTTCTGAAGAATTAGAGGCAATGGAATCTTGCACATTGAGCATGGGTCATTTTCTGGTGCAGGTCTTTTGCCTTCATCATACATCCATTTGGTATACAATGATTGATGTTTAGTCTGATCCAACTCTGCTTGTACGCAACCACATTCTGAGATTTATATGTTCAAAATTTCTCATAGTTCAATTTAAATTTTGGGTCATGTTGTCTTGTATTGTTGGTAGTTACACAATCCGACTGTCTTCCTGTTCATGTTGATATCATTATTTTTTAGGAGTTGGAAGTTGTGGCATGAAAAGCTGTTATCGACTAAGCAGTGCTTGGCTTGTCCTGAGAAATGTATGTTCATTTGAAAGTTGATTTCAAGTATCTAGTTTTCCTTGAGCTACTTTCTGAACGTATACCTTGAAACATATATAATATTGTCTATTTATCTCAAAAATAAAAAATAAAAAGGTGGCCAAAAAGTAGCTATACATTGAAAGATTTTTGCTGATTTGGTTCAAAAATTGATCTTTGGTATGCCTAGTAAATGGATTGGTTGGGTGAATTTGGATTAGGTTGAAAAGGAGTTGGATTGGGTCATGAATGTATAGATCGGATCAAATAACCTGATTTTTTTTTTGTTAAAAATAAAAAGATATGTATGAATAAAATATAAAAATAATTAATTCATTGTAAACAAATAAAAAAATAAAAAAAACACATAAATAATATAAGTGGAGCTATTATATTTCTCTATTATTTCAACAATTATAATGGAATATTTATAGACTCAAAATCTAATAGAACACTTTTAATAGATTTGGGAGAAGTGATAGAGTTTAGTGACCATTTATCCCCTCGATATCTATTATAATATATTTTTATTTTTTCATTTTATAAAAAATATAAATAATATAAATGGATTCGAGAAGAATTTTGTACAGTACTAAATGGTGTATTGAAGTTGGATCACTTAAGATATGACATTATCACCTCTATTTTTTAGTCAAATGAGTAACAAAAAGATACGGAATTTCAACTTTTCTCATAAAATATTGATTTTCTATAAAACATGGGGAAAATATGCAACATGTTTATAACTTGTTTGTTTTACCATGATTAAATTTTCAAAATCTTAAATAAAATTAATGTGCTTTATAATTATTTTATTTCATTCAACTCTAAAAACATATTTTACTTTTCCTTCACATGCTCTTCCCCCAATATTATATTATAGTGCGGGTATAAATTGAAATACCGTTATAATTAGAGGTGACAAATAAACAGATTGGGCTATAAATGAGCGAATCATAAATAAGCAAAAAAATATGAGTTATAAATGGATCAATATTCAAATGGATTGGACGAATTTGAATCGATCCATGGCTTTAATATATGTTTGTTCATTTCTTATTGGTACCATTCTTATTTTATTTTTTCACCGAAATTATTTCAAAAATTTCAAAATATTATAATTAAGATTTTTAAAATTTTGAGTCAATCGGAGTTTGACCCATTTTCGGTCCCGTGACTTATTTTTATTTTTGACTTTTTGAAGACTATTTGACCTCAATTTTAATTCAAATTATACCACTAGATTCGTCATTAATTATACTTTTTAATGGCGACATAAAATTTTTCTGGATCTCGGTGGGTTCGGGATGATATTATTCACCCTTGGTATCACTATTTATCATTACAAAGTACTATTTATGCCAATAGTGGTTCTAAAGCGTTACAAGAAGCAAGGGTGGACGAGACAAACAATTTTGAGAGAGAGAGAGAGAGAGAGAGGGAGGGAGGAAGGGGGAGAGAACTAGATTGAATGTAAGGGGAGCCTATTGGATCCAAATGGATCGCATGTAGCTCAAATGTAAATTAACTTATTTGACCTATTTTTTTAATAAAATTAACACTTTTATACAATAACTTGATATAAAAAATAGTGCAATAAAAAACGTTGGTCCAATTATGTTGGATAGTCCAAATGGATCAAATGACCTATATGGATCATATTGTGGCCCAAATGAATTACATGTAGCCCAAATATGAATCAACTTATTTGACCTATTTTTTTTAATGAAATTAATAATTTTATACAATAATGTGATAAAAAAATATTACAATAAAAAAAATATTGGTTCAAATGTATTGGATATTTAGTGTGTCATTTTTGGATTGATCTAATGGGCATCATAGTCAGATCCATTAGGCATCATGGTCAAATCAATGGATCACATATTTAGTGAGTCATTTTTGAATTGGTCCAATAATATTTTTTTAGATTGAATTTGGGTCATTTTTTTTGGACGGATTTAATCAGAGTTTTGGATTTGAATCAATTTTGGTAGGCCTAGTTATAGTCCAATTTTGACTAGTAATAAATATCGAGATTTTGTAATATTTAATTGATTGTAATTCTCTATATTTTATTTATTATAAAAATTCTCATATAATTGGTTGGAGGAACGTTTTCAATAAAAATTGTTTGGAGGGGTCACTATAAAAAGAATTAGAGCCAATCTAAATTAATTTTATATGAGATCCACTTCATATATATTTATTTTTTTAAATGATTCATATTGGCAAAAAGTACATTTATATCCCTGAATTTTAAAATTTTTGGAAATCAAGTTTTCTTATTTCTACGTTTTTTTTTTCACATTGCATCTTTAAATTCTTATTTACTAACATATTAGGCTTTTAATGGGATAAAACGAAGCGTTTGTTTTTCAAACTTACATATTATGCAAAAATCCAATGAAATTAAAATCATCAGCTGAAAACACAAATCAAAAAATTTCAAACTCATAGAAAATAACCCATATATTATAAATTAATCGATATGATGTAGACATGCTCAGATTCGATGTGTGGAAGCAAGTAGAAGCTTAGCACTTTCTCCACACTTGCACATTATATGCCCACCATCATCAAAATTATCCGCAGCCATTCTTTTCGAAGTGGCGTTTTGTGCTAATGCCATCCCGCCGCATTAATCGATTAACTAATTAAAAAATAAAAAAATTAATCAATTTATTAATATTAATTTTTTAAAATTATTAACCATTAATCAATCTGTTATATTTGGTTAATCAATCCATTAATTTTGATTTTTCGATTTGATTAATCAATATTTTTCAGTTAATCATTAAAATTTATAATATAAAATTATTAAAAAAATTATATAAAATTCAATTCAATTTCAAATGTTCAAAGTAGTTTAATATAAAAATTACGAAACAAACATAATTTACTAGCTAAAATTCATATTTTATAAATTAATAGCCAATATTATAAAATAAATTTGATATTTGTTGAAAATTAATATACTTGATTTTAAGTCAAATAAAATTTTGAATAATATTAAATATTATAACATAAACTGTAAAATATAAGAAAATGTAATTAAATGCTATTAAGTAAAATATGAACATCAATATATGATAAAAAAAATATGTATAAAAGTTAATCGGATACTATGTATAAATATTACTATATAATTAAAGAGAATGATATAATATAAATTTAGTTTAAAGTATTATATAAATTTTATAAAAAAATATAAAAAATTTGAAAATATAAAAATATATATATATATATATATATATATATATAAAATAAACCGGTTAACCGGTACTTAAAAATCTAAACCGTAACTATTAACAAAAAATATAAAAATTAAAAATCGTAATCGAGTCCATCAGATCAGTTAACCATAAAAATTGATTCGATTTCGAATCAATTCCGTGGTTAATCATATTTTTTATTTTTTTTTCTCACCCCTAGTTAAGTTATCAAACTTTTCATTTTTGTCTTATATGAATTTTCATATTTCATATATTTGTTCTTTTCTACCATGTTAAAAAGATAAAATCGAATTTCATTTAGGGTTTTCAATATTTTTATTTATTTTTCTCCATATTTTTTATCACTTAAAAATTTAAAAATTAACAGCATCACATTTTTTATGCTGTGTGAAAAATAATTACTTTTTTTCTTAAATATTTGTTATAAATATTGAATAACTTGAAAATATTACTTAATGATTAATGTTTGATGATAAATATATTTTTTAAAAGTATTTTTATTGTTTTATATAGTTATATTCTTATAATATTTATAGAAAATTTAAAAAATAATATTATTTTGAAAAAAGTATAAAACTCGGTTGAACCTTATTGAACTGATCGAATTAACAATCATTTGCTTCTCCGGTTCTTTATTCGATCCTATTTTAATAACATTGGTTTGGGGCGTTTCTCTTGAGGATGAAACTGTTTTGATGTTGAATGTTCTTCCTTTTGTTTGCTCGTTTGCATTGAATGGTCTACAACTTTCAACGTATCTCTTGTAATGAAAATGTATTAAAAAAACCCAAAAAGATTTCAAATTAAAACTTATGAAAATTATTTTTTACAGTAAGTTCTCAAAATAATATGAAAATTTACCTCAAAGTTAACTTCAAAGCTATTTATCTCAAGTATACGATCTTAATAAGTTCTGGCAGATAAAAAGTGAATATGAAACATAAAAATTTTTTGTTTCTAAAATTAGTACTAATTTTCAATTTAGCGTCATTATCTATCCCATTTCATGAAAATAAAAGCTTTTTTTTTTTTAATCGAAGGATTTATTAAGAACAAAAGCAATCAGCAATACAAGAAGGGACAATATCCCAAAATTGAAAGCTAGCATTAGAATGTGAAGCCCGTGCTGAATGATTAGCAACCGAATTCGCTTGCCTTCGAACCCAAGACAAAGAAAGGTTACTTCCTTGCTTCAACAAAGATTTACAATCAAAAATTGTAGGACTCAAAATGGATTTATTCTATCCTAAGGATTTAATATTCAAGAAAATTACTTGTGAGTCCAAATCAAAAAACCCTAGACAATTGAAATGTTGACAAAGCCAAAGAAGAGAATTGCGTACAACTAGAGTTTCCATCCATAAAGGGTTTGAAACCCCATTAGCAACACCAAAACAAGCCATAAGAAATTGACCGTTATTATCGCAAACACAAGCTTTAAAAACCCTGCAATTCTCATTAGGAAAAATTGCTCAATCCATATTACACTTAAAACAACCAACCGGTGGTAAAACCCAAGAAAGAGTTGGACTATGAGGAGGGATAGAATTAAACAAGGAAGAAAAACTTCCAGCCGATCGGCTAAAGATTTTTTCCCCATCCAAACCTGCAAATTCCTGTCCTCCCAAAACTTCCAACAAATCATCAAAAACTCACACAATTTATCTTCATCAAAATTCTACCATAAATCAGTAAACCAGGCTTTAAAAACACCATTTGATCGATAAAAATTTAAACTCCAAAAGTGCCAACAATTAAAAATGACAGGGCAATAAAAAAACATAAATGCAAGACTTAAAAGTATCGCATTTAAGATTGCCTATTTCCACAAAAATATGCCTCTCGTTAAGGTTTATTTTAGTTGGCAAAATACCCATAAGAAGCCACCAAGTAAAGTTACTCACCCTTGGAGAAATTTTTAATTTCCATATTTTTTTCCCAAACCGAAGCTTCAATAGGCGAGTTCAAAATGATTTTTCAAAGAACATGAAAGATAATAGGCTGATTTGACAGAAAAAAAAAAAGGAAACAAAATCATCTTTAGTGAAATGCCATGCCCAAGAATCCTCTCTTGCAAAGTGACTAAGAGGGATAGCCATAATGATCTCTGCTTCCTCTGCTATAAACAAATTAAGATCGAACCATCTTTTCAAAAAAAAAAAAAAAAATTGATTCAGCCATCATCACTTGCACAACCAAATCATATCTTGTGCTTCAGAAGCTTGTGATAGAGCATAAAAATGATTATCAATTGGCAACTAAGAATCCTTCCAAACTTTAGTTGATCTACCATCTCCAATACCCTTGCGAACCTCACACTTTAAGATATCTTTTGTAGCTAAAATACTTCTCCAAGTATAACTAGGATTGCTACCCAACCTAGCATTCAAAAGATCCCTATTCTGATAATATTTAGATTTGAGGGCCTTTGTGAGAAGAGAGAAATGATTAGAAATAAATTTCCATCTTTATTTAGCAAGTATAGCTAAATTGAAATTGTGAAGGTTCCTAAACCTGAGACCACTAAACTCCTTTTTCAAACACATTTTATCCCAAGCCATATAATGAATAAAATTCCTGCTAGTTGCCTTTTTCTCCCACTAAAAGGAATTCATCATGCATCAGAGCTCCTTGCAAAAAGAGATAGGAATAAAAAAAGAACTCACACAATAGGACAAAGGAGCCTAAGCAACTGATTTTATTAAATTTCTTTTCGTGCCTAAATGAAAATTTACTACTCTAATGATGAATAAAACCGTTCAATCTTTCCTTAAGAAAGTTAAAATCTGCCTTTCATTCCTACCAATAAGAGATAACATCCCTTAATATTTTTCACCCTCGATAGATTGACTGACACCCAAACATGAGGTGATAGAATTTCTCAAAACTTCAGCAACATTATAGTTAAAAAAATTGCAAATTTAAGGAAATTTATTGCTTTGACCCAAAGATTTCTCATAAATGGCTAGGAGCTATTTAACTTTAGCACATTCCAAAATATTAGCTTTGAAAAACAAAAGAAAAAGTCGTCTACAAAAAGAAGATGAGTAAAACTAGGCTTACGGTAAAAAATACTACAACCATGAATATTCTCTGCTTGTTGTGCATGCCGAAAAAAAAAAAGAAGATGGGCTCTTAGTGCAAATAATAAAAAGATAGGATGGTAAGGGATCTTCTTATCTAAAACCCCTTCTAGGCACAATAAGTACCACCAAAGACCTATTTATAGAAATAGAGTAACGATAGATCGCACATAAAGCATAATCAAATCAATGTATTTTCTACCAAAACTTAATCTAAGCATAAATATATTGTTTAAAAAAATTCTAATTGACCCTATCATAGGCCTTGCTAATGTTTATTTCTAGTGCTACATCACCCAGTTTTTGTTTATTTTTACATTTCATAGCATGAAGAATTTGAAAGGCCAGTAACACATTATCATCAGTAATCAAATGACTCCCTGACACCCAATAGGTAATCGAATTACTCGCATTACCTGAAGAGCCACTATAGCATTCTTCTTATTCTTGCTTGAAGGTTAAACATGAAATAACTTATACAATCACCTCCTAACGACCAATAGGACTTGGCTCTTTGCTTCCAAAACACATTTTGTTACTCAAGAGCAATCAGAATCTCCTTTCTAATTTGGAAAACCAAGTTAGGATCTATAGTACCAATTTGTGCCAAAAATTCAAATGATTATGTAAATCGGTCAACCGCTTCTTAAAATTACCTATGTGATTATGCATCCATTCACACAATGCCTTAGTGCATCTGTTAATATGCCAAGCAAACACCCACCACCAAGCGGCTAGTTATTTTCTATAACCGATGCAATACTCAAACGCAACAACCATTCATTTTCAAAGCAGAAGTGTAACACCCTAATACTCCTCAAGATATTTATGAGATGCTACAATCACTAATAATCACATCAATTAACCAATATAAACATCACTATGTAACTCAATCGACTTTAGTACAAGCTACATATTATTAACTTAGAACCTTCATAATACATACAAAATTTGATTACAAGAACAAATCTCACTATAACTTAATTAGATATACAATTAAGAACTTTACAAAATATAACGCCTTTTGTGGTCTACATTACATCTTCAGGACATTCTTCGTGGCTGCCATAATCTTAGCCTTCAGAATGTCTTTTAACTCCAAACCTACTCAAGTAATATATAACTAAGTCATTTATAATAATAATTCACTAAGTACAACTAAAAAACACTCCTAAATAATTCATAATTTTAATATTTCATTATACTATGTACATTGTTAAATTTAACTAGCGCAAACTTTCACTAACTAAAATTATTCTTAACTACACGAACAAATCAACTATCTACTCCTGCTCAACTATCTTCACTAATCTTCTAATTCCACTTTATTCGAAACAAGATCTCTTAGAATTCCATATTAAGTTATTACTCTAAAGTTGCCAAAAATACTTAAAAACCCTTTTTGCAGCTCGTTTTCTAACTTGCCACTAACACTAAAACACTTGAAGATACATTTAGTATTTGATTCGGACTCGAAATTTGTATCCCAAGCTTCCTACGTATCCCAAAATTGAAAATCAAAACCACGTAGTTCTAAATGTTCAACTCATCCTTTTCATTAGCTAGCACATAATATAAAAACTATGCACATCAATCTCACTTACTCTTAAATTACTATCACTATGTTTTTAAGTTTCACAGATATAATAGTTGAATACAAATGTCTTAGTTAATAACGACATTCACTAATATAACAATGATTCATTAATTCACAATCATTTCCACTATCATGCTCACACCATTTAATTACACTATAATAACTATTATAGCTTGAATTCAACATAGGTGTGGAAAATGGGAACACTAGATCCCATACGGTATCAAATCACTAGACACCATCATGGTGCCACACTAGATACCAAAAGATATCGAATCACTATACACTATTACAGTGCAAACACTACATACCAAAAGGGTATCGGTTCACTATCCCATATATGTATCCACGACTATGTCCAAATCGGGTACAAGATTAAGACTTCACTCACTATTTCACTTTACATCTCAAATGCTTATGCATTTGATATTCACTGTATTCATGATCATGTAATCGATATATACTAGTTCACTTTTCATTCACATTGAGGTCATATATCAATATGCATAGTCTTATACACATGCCAACAATTCTCAACTGATAGAAATGCATAAATGATACTTGCTTGCTTGCACCTATTCACATCATACAATGAATATATTTTCACACAGTACATGTTCACTCAATCATTTCATGACTTTGATACCCTATTACATTATAATATATTCAATTATAGTCATATAATACATACTCAAATTTATATGTATACAAATACCACTTGTATACTTTTAATTCCCCTTACAAATGCTTGGATCAGTCCTATATTTCATGTATAATCATGTAATCTATATGTATATAGTCATATTATAACATTATACATGTGTTTAGAAAGTTCCATTATCATTCGAAAAAGTTTGGATAAGGTTCAGTAACATTTCGGTAAGGTTCGACTATGTTTGGGGATAGTATGCAAGTGACTCGGTTAAAATGACTTTTGACTCAGTCGAGTTGAAGCATTCTACCTGACCAGAACATAAGTGACCTGGCTTAAATGAATTTTGACTTAGCCAAGTTGATGCAAAAACCAAGAAATCTATAGATAGGTTCCCTATATTTAACTTGTACAACAATTTTGACCTAGAAAACATGATTTTATAGCAAAACTTCCTTCTAGACAATTATTCCACTATGTCTCTACTTTTTATAGAATAAAAAATCATACAATTTGGACAAATATACAAAGATATATTCACAAAAATATATAGATTACTCTAGTTGATAGGGCAACAACTATTACACAATTTCAAGCCAAATTTTGACAAACTTAAAGGCATAATCCAATTTTGGTTTCTTCTACAAACTTCTATATCTATATCTTATCTTTTATCTTCAACTAGAATAACTCTATTTGGAGCTCAAAAACTCATGTTATGCTTAAAATAGTCTTAATAGGTCCTATGGTCTCTATAGCAAAATTTCACTCGAACACTATTTTTGCATAGTTTTAACTTATTTGCATGTCTAAACTTCTCAATCATACTCACACATATTTCATACATATTATGAAACATTAATACTTAATTTATACCTAACAATCACATACATAAGAAGTTTCATATTCCCAAGTTAATTTAAAGCTTTTTCTTCTCCTCTTGCTCTACATCTTTTCTTAACCTTCATCTTGCATGATTCTCCAATTACATGATTCTCCAGTTATTCTAACAAAAACATTATTCAATTACTAATTAATCAATATGAAATAGGTATTAAGGAAGATAGAAGAGATGAGTTTACTCTAACTCACCTCAAGTAGCTATAAAATCCTTCTTTCTTTCCATAATCTGCAATTCCTTCCCCAACCAAGACCAGGACACGAGAGAAAAAGGAGAAGGAACATGATGAAGAAAAATTAAAAATCTTTATGCTTTTGCCCAAAGTGGTTAGCCAAACATATCTAAAGGTAAAAAAACTGCCTCATTAAATACCTAGTCCATTCTAAAAAGCTAAATGTTCAAATCTCATTGGTCAATGTTTTTGAGTCCTTGGTGAATTTATTTTCAATCACTCTCTAACTTTTATTCCCTAATTACCTTAAATAATCATTTATTCTTTCAATTTATCCCTTTACTTGAATACATAATTGTTAGCCATACAATTACCTACATACCCTTAATGAAAATATAAATACCGAACATGTCCCAACTACACAATTAATACTCTTATGCACTACATACACATTCACATGTTCTAATTCTTCTAGAGCACTTCTTGGGGTGTCACGGGAAATGATTGTTAAAAGTGTAACCAAAATCAATAGAAGTAGAAGAGCAAAATTGTGTTATGATCAGAAATAGGAGAAGAGAGATTAAAAGCTTACATGAAGGAAAAAGAGAAAGCTATGAGTCTTTACAAACACATCTATCCAATCTCGCTTAAACCTAATTCATTAAACCCTTCCCTCTTTCGCAAGTTAAAGGTAAACCAGTGAGCTTAATATCTTGTAACGTGGATAAAGACAAAGTCTCTCGAAAATCAAATAACAAATAAGAAGGATGATTGGCTCCTCTATGTTTCTCCTCCATCAATTTTAATTACCAAGTATTACCCACGGGAAAGAAATAGCAGCAATAATATTTTTAAGCAAATTCCATAAATCCCTCCTATTATGCCTTTCAAGGAACCCAAAAAAGAAAGTACACCACCAATCACCTATGCTAAGCACCAAAACAACAGAATCAATAAAATTTAAATCAAAACTATAAATAGAAAAATACCAATAGAAAAAGACCAAAAGAGAAAAAGACCACAACCTCTACCCAATCTATCAACAATAAAACAATTATCAAAACCAAGCTTGCATCTAATTACTTCAGGTTTATTCTCATAAACAAGAGTTTCTTGCAAAAAAAGAAAAGGAAATCTGGCTTATGAATACAAATAAGCTCTTTAAAATCTAAAAATGCTCGAGGGTTGCCCATCCCTCAGCCAGCTAGGGATTTTCATGGCTTTTAAAAGCCTTGAATGCCAGGACCCACTGATATCTCAATTTATGAAAGAGCAAATGAAGTGAGGGGAATACCCAATGCTGGTTGTTGTTCTTTTTTGTTTGAATTAGGAGTCACCAAATGGTGATGTTTCTTGTCATCCTCCAATCTTAAAGCCACATCTTCACTATTAGATTTTCTAGATCCTAGTTTAGATAATGCCCAAATTAGAAAGTTAGCCCATAAAAGAAAGCCCATTTAAACATCAAAATCCATATTCACCATTTTATCTTTGGTAACTGATAACTTGCTCTTTGAATTTTCAGTAAGATCCCAAAATCTATTGTTGGATAATAGCTTACCATTTGAATTCGCTAAATTTCCACCATCATTATCCCCCAACCAGTTATTGGTTTGACCTGTATTCCGACGAGAACCCATTCTGTGATCTTCACTCTATCTGAAAACCAAATCTTCCTATTTTATATAAAGCCTTAGTTTGCAAGCAAAATCAACATGTCCTAGATAACCAAATAAGAAGCACAAAGTAGTCAATCTTTCATAGCAAAAGTTGGCATAAGTCTCAAACCTATCAACTGTGATAAGTTTTTTCTTTTGCACAATTAATTTTCTTAAATCAATAACACTTGCACTCGCATGAACCTTTAAAGCCCTACAAAATCTTGAATCATAACTTAAGAATTATCCTAAAAAACTACCAAAGGCTCCAAAAGTATACTTTGGTAGGAATAAGGCATAAACCTAGAAGTATATGAAGTGAAGGTAAAAGAATATGTAAGTTGGTGACTAGTCGGGAATGTAAAAGATAATAATGCAAAAGTTTAGGTTAATTCGACTATTTGCTAGTTAAGAGACATACATGCATAAATAAATGAACATAAGACATACATTAGTATGTAAATAGAGTTGGATATATACATATATATGAATTAAATAAGTTAGGGGAGCATATGGTAACTTTTCTGGGTCCAACAAGTGGACCAATAGGAAGATTACAAATGCAAACTCTATAAAGATGGAGAGAATTCATGAAAAATGGTGTAGTTGGTTGGCCAAATAAAAGGGAAAGATTTCAAAATTTCCTTCCTTATTTCTTTTACCAAAATTTATCTCCTTTTGTGCTCTATAATTATCAAATTAAGGGTCTATAAGAATCAAGCTAAAATTCAAGGCAATTGAGGTAAGTTCATACAAAAGTAATGCTTTCTTCTCATTTTTTTCTAAACTAAGACAGCTGAAAATTAAAGATGTAATTGAAGTTCATATGTGTATTTGGTTGTGGTTGGTAGGATAAATAAGCAAAAACAAAGAAAAGTACAAGCAAAGGAGCTAAGAGAAGCTATTTGACAACTTTTAAGGTTAGGGAACAACTTAATTTCATGCATGTACTTTCTAACTGTATTTGAATTGTATACTTGTTGGAAATGATGTCTAATAGATATTATAGTGTTGATTTGTTAATGAGTTATATGGAAAAGAAGAAATATGCCTTAAAAAGGAACTTAGAGAAAATTCTGCCTTGGGTTCACTTGAACCAGTTTGTTTGTTTTAGCTACAATTTGGCCTATGAACCTCCAAATTGGGTGATTCTAATTAGAGATGAAATATATTACATAGAAATATATTTTTTATGAATAAACTATGACATAATTTTTTCCTTAAGGTTTTCGAATATGAGCTTTAACATGATAGCCTGTTGCTGGCCCTATTAATGGAGTAGTTTGTAATAAGTTGAGTATAACTTCTTTTATAGAACTCTAAATGACATGAATAAAAATTATATAGTAACTTTCATGAGAAATTATGGTCTAATTATGTTCCTATTAATCCCAAAAATATTACAAAGATAAAGTAATAAATATGCCCCTGAAAAGTATCTAGAAGTAGTTTGTATTGTTTTGGCCATAAGTCACAAGTTATAAGTCCAAATTGCAATTTTTTTGATCCATTAGAAACCAGACACATAAGGGAACAATTGGTTAGAAGAAAATGTCTCTATAAAAGTTCGTTTACATAGTGAAAAACTCAGCACAAGTTGAACCTAGTTTGTTGTCCAGCAAAATCCCTATATTTTTAGACCCACACGACAGGGTAGTAGGAGTGTGCAAATGGTCGGTTCGGTTCGATTTTAGACTGAACCAAAAAAATTGATAAGTAAAGTTTGGAAAATATAATAACCGAACCAAAATTGAAGTTTTTAGAACTGAATAAACCGAAATAATTTCGATTGGTTCGATTCAATCTGTTTTGAATGAAACATGGCTTTTTTAATTAGACTTTTAACTTAAACGGGTTCATATATCTAATAAAATAAAACCATTTAATGTATATAAGATTTTTTCATAATAAACAAATATATATTAAAAATACATACAACACAACTTAAAAATTACAGTAAAAAATACACTAAAAATAAATGCAACATAACCCATAATTAAAAATACATTCAATGTCCTCTAATTTTTTTTAAAAAAGGCATATATTTAAATTAATACAACATAACTTTGGATACATTTTTCTTACAAATCTAACATCTTAGACCTGCGTTCATATAAATAAACAATAATTAAATAAATTAAACTAAACTGTGAAAAAATAATACAAAAGAACTGAAAAGTGTAGAAATATTTTACTGTATCAACATTAGACTCCAAATGCATTTTTTGAAAATCTTCAAATAAAAAAATAAATATTAATTTTTTAGAAAAAATAAATTAAATAATTAAAACAAAGAACTAAAATTATATATATACATATATACACACACACATACCTCTCTCTATTTGGATCACATCATTTTCTTCAATTGCTCTTTCAAATTTATCTGATTAAATAAGCCAATTTTGAGTACAAATAAGGGTTTGTACAATTTTAGAAGTTAATGAACTCCTAAATGCATCAAGTAATCTTTCACTCGAGCTAAATGTAGCCTCTGAAGGCACAGTAGAGATAAGGACAACCAATACATCACGAACTATCTTGCTGAAAACAAGAAATCTAGAACTGTTTACTTTTCACCATTCTAAAATATCAAACTTTCCTTTATCATCTTACTCAATTTGTTCACTCTAATACCTATCAATATCAGTCCTTTTACTTGAATTCCCACTTAGAACTTCACTCTTGTATTCCGATTCAACAATTCTTGTCAACTTTTCAATTTCATCCAATTGCATCAAACTGATAGAATCATCTTGTTCCATGGGCTCTTTTTGACTTGAACTTAAAATTGAATCTTTATCTTTGTATTCTTCATACAATCTACCCAACAAATCTTTGATTCTAACTACCATCAACTTATCATCTTCTGTTCCAAACATCTTCTTGAAAACAAAGTTAAGCCATTGAAGCTTATATCGATGATCCAAAACAATACCAAGATAAATTACATGGTTAACTTTCATTAGATCTTCCCAACACTTATCATATTTTACTTTCATTTTTGTTGCCATCAATGACAACTGAAAGTCTTTACTTTTTTTTTCACTCTTCCAACAAACGATACATCATATAAAACTCGTAAAAAAAGCATTGCATGTCACATAGTTAGAATCAAAATTTTTTAAAGTAAGCTAATAAAAAGGGTTAAAAAAGGAGCATTTTTCTCACAATATCCCAATCAGTTTTTTCAAGCACACCCGACCACTCATCATGTAACACCCTTAACGGAACAATTTTCTTTCGATACACAACAAGCGGTAACGGTAATTTTTTTTTTACTAAATCTTGGCAGTACAACGGCTAGTCGCCTACTAGCCTCTTGAAAAATTAAACAATCACACTGATAGAAATTATGCTACTGGCCAGGAGGTCCACGCCACGGGCCCAAGATATGAAGGCTTTATGCCAGGAGATCCAAGATGCAAGTAAGGGAGGAGGAGGGGAGCTGAGCTAAGAATTAGTCAATTAGTAGGAAAAAATAAAGTATAAGAAGGGAAACATGGGGAGTGAGGAGGGCATGTTGAGATTTCAGTTGTAAATAGGATTAGGAGTGAGGGAAAAGGGGGAGCAGTGTTTGGCTACCCTCCTTGTTGCTAAGGCCCTTACTACGTTTCATTTTATCTTCTTATTTCTTTGGATTGTAATCAGAATACTGATCATTGTATTTTGGATTGAGTGACATCAATACATTCAGTCCTTTCTCATCTATTGTTGCCCATTATTTTAGTTCTGTTATTCAGTTTCTTATCATTGGTCCGACCTGCCGGATCCAACAGGAGAAGCACGATACCATGGAAAATCGTTTGCAAACATTTCACAATCATTTGGAGGAAACTGAAAATAGGGTAGGGAATCTAGCCGAGTGCTTGAAGGAGATCTCAAAATCCATCACTGAGATTCAAAATTGTATGGCCAATTCTAAACTCCGCTATCAGGAAGACAAGAAACAGGAGGAGTTAAATAAGCTAAAGGAGGAGGAATTTCGGAGTTATGTGCTCAGCTGGTTAAAACGTCAAGACAAACAAACGAAACCAACCGAGAATTTTAACTCACATTGAGAAACGGGAATGGAGGGGAATGGTTTCCATCAGGAGGACCCAATCAAGGAAGAGATGAAGACACAATATACTAGCAGTGACCCTTCAAAATCCTTTGAAGGTTTAGTAGATCTACAGCAAACGAAAGACAAAGAGGAGTACATCGGACCTTGTGAGGTGGTGGCTGTTACCGTGCTGGGGCAGGCTGAACAACAACATAACATGTACCTCATTGGCAGGTTGATGAAGGAGGACAAAGGGGAATTGACGGTAAATCAACTGGTGGAGATGCGAAGCGAGAGACCGGTTTGCTTCCTGGAGACGCCGCTGCAGATTGAAAAATGGGGATCTCTTCCATCGCTGTAAAATTTCCTTAAGAACAGAGAAGGCACCATTCAAACTCAGGTGGATCAGGCCGGATGGGATGGATCAGGATGTTTTGGGTCTCTAAACCTTTTACCCAATCCCATGCTGGGCCCAAACCAACAAAAAAACCCAAACTACCCAACCCACCAACACATATTTTCTCCTTCAGCTGAGCTGCACCGATGGGAACCAAAGAGAGCAGGCGTTCGTCAACGGACCAAAACTGAGTGGAAGGCACGGCGACGTAGGAAGGGGCATGTTTTTGCATAAGAATCGCTGTGCTTGAAACGACATCGTCATCGAGAAGGATCTTCTTGACGAATAGCGGTGATGAGGCTGTCGAGGTAGAGGGAGATTTTTTTGAAGGGAACGGCGATGAGATAAACACCATTAAGTTGGTGGAAACCGCCAACAAGATCTCATATTCTTTATTATAGAGAGAGAAAGAAAGAGAGAAGAAATGGTGTTGATGATTGAGACAACCACTGTTATTCGATTCTTCGCCGGCGCAAATTTCTGCTCCTCCATTGCTTTATCTTATTATCATCACATGTGGATCTCGGAGGAAGCTAACGGCATCCACGTTAGCTCATGCCTTCCCTGGAGTAAGCTTCGGAGATTAAATGGTGGTTCTTTGTTAGGAAGGACCAGTCTTTTAAAGAATAGGATTCAAACATTTTCGGGGCATTTAAACTCAGCCTCAGATTCTTCTAGGCGGAAGTATCATCCATTTGAGGAGATTGCAGAGTCAACATCACAGAATAATGGAGATGCAATGCTTACAGTTCCATAAACTGCTCTGACCATTGTGGAGGTCAATGGCAAAGCGACATTGATGTTGACTGCTTTGATCAATGATGACATTCATGAGAATATTGTTTGGCCAGACGTGCCTTATGCTACTGATGAACATGGAAACATATATTTTCAAGTGAAGAATGAGGATGATGTTTTGCAAACCGTTGCTTCAGAAAATAATTTCGTGCAAGCCATTATAGGGTTTGATGCTATGGAAATGCTTGGTGAGATGGAGTTATTAGGTTCATCAGATATTGACTTTGGAATTGAGGAAATTGAAGATGAAGACGAGGAAGATGATTCTGATGAGACATTAGATGACTGGGATAAACTGGACACCATGCGTTCTTCTCATCCAATGTATTTTGCCAAAAAGCTTGCACAGGTTACTTCAGATGATCCTATAGATTGGATGGAGCAGCCACCAGCTGGTTTAGCTATCCAGAGCCTCATAAGATCTGCCTTAATTGAAGAATAATCTGACATCCAAATGCACATGTCTAGTAATCAGTCATGTCATGCTGACATAAATGAGGTTGGGAAAAAGGTAGAAGGCGAAGTGGAAGATCCTGGCAGGATCAGTGGCCATGAACACAAACCAGAATCATCTGAAGATATTTCAATCTTG
Organism: Excoecaria agallocha; assembly: GCA_037975025.1. Taxonomy (NCBI): domain Eukaryota; kingdom Viridiplantae; phylum Streptophyta; class Magnoliopsida; order Malpighiales; family Euphorbiaceae; genus Excoecaria; species Excoecaria agallocha. The sequence continues at coordinate 11,496,466 of CM075816.1, read as the reverse complement.
GCAGAGGAATCAGGGAAGTATAAGATCCCAGGAAATGGAACTATATTTTACAAGCTGGAGATGATTAAAATGCATCTGATTTCAGTTCATGGACATCACACTATGGTTGAAGTAGAAGACAATGGGAAGACTCAACCTGATGCTATTGCACACTCATCAGGAAAAATAATCTCTCGTCTCAGAGCTGGTGGAGTAAAAATTACTCAGGCTTTGAAGTCTATTTGGTGGAGATGCAGGGGAACTATATTCTCCTCAGGCTCTGATGTTCGTCTTAAGATGCAATCATTACAAAACATATACGAGTTTATGCTTGATGCTGAAAGCAAAATGGGAACAGATAAGGCCGGTGATAATGCAAATCATTATCCTGTAGAAGGGGGCCAAAGTGTACCTATTGCAGCAGGAGCGGGTGATACTAATATCTGTGGAGGTCAAAATGCGTTGCTACTCTCTGTAGCTCACTACTTGCTTGCTCTTGAGTTGTCAAGGTTCAAAGCTGTATTGCTGCCACATGAAGCTGGTCAATTTAGTGTGAAAGACCTGAAAAATGCTAAGCAGGTATCTAGCTTCTTCAACTATCTATTACTAGCAATTTGGGTGGGAGGCGTAGCCAGCTTAATACTTTTGGTGTGACTGCAAGATAAGCAAGGGTGGGACTTGGGCTTTGGTACTAGTGCTGCAATCCTGTTCTGGAGGGTGCTCATAGTTTTAGCTGGATTGCCAAGGTCTCGTAGACAACCATCAGTCCTTATCAAAATTAGGCAGGATGAATTTGTCATCCACCACCAGTTTTCTCAGCTCAGTCTTGAGGACAAGACTACTTTCCCACCCGGTGGCAATGATAGAAATTATGCTACTGGCCAGGAGGTCCACGCCACGGGCCCAAGATATGAAGGCTTTATGCCAGGAGATCCAAGATGCAAGTAAGGGAGGAGGAGGGGAGCTGAGCTAAGAATTAGTCAGTTAGTAGGAAAAAATAAAGTATAAGAAGGGAAATGTGGGGAGTGAGGAGGGCATGTTGAGATTTCAGTTGTAAACAGGATTGGGAGTGAGGGAAGAGGGGGAGCAGTGTTTGGCTGCCCTCATTGTTGCTAAGGCCCTTACTACGTTTCATTTTATCTTCTTATTTCTTTGGATTGTAATCAGTATACTGATCAATGTATTTTGGATTGAGTGACATCAATACATTCAGTCTTTTCTCATCTATTGCTGCCCATTATTTTAGTTCTGTTATTCAGTTTCTTATCACACACAGCCTCATATATAAAGGCACAACAGTTATTACAAAACATAAACTCACATTCTAAATGTTCATTCACAAAATAATAATTACTATTCAATAATCAATGACTAACAAACAGACAATCTCAGGCATACCATATTTCCATTTCATAAACAGTAACTTGAATACAGCTCAGCTCTTTACTACTACTGTCTAAGTATATACATGCCAAAAATACTAAATTGAAATTATAACTGACTTTTCTTCTTCTTTAATTTCTGCATCTCTGTGTACTGAGCTCCCGCAACACTTCAAAACTTTACGCAGTAAACACTACGTGCTGAGCACTAGACATGCTCAGTGGTAACTATTAATCCTAAAATTTTTCAATTAAAGCATAATTACATAAATTATGCAACTCTTTTCCTTATTCCATCAGATATTTGTTTTTTTTCTATTAACATTAATTTCATTATTTAGCCAAATTTTGGTAATATCTTTGCTTTTATTTTTAATCTTTCAATTTGCTTTACACTACTTTTCTAGGTGAATCGATTTCAGATTGACTTTTACTTGTACGTTTCTTCTTTACTTTAACTTTTACTTTTACTTAACTTTTATCTTATATTTTTAATCGCATCAATATAATTATTATTTTATTTAACGATTTATATTGGTACTCGTATCTTTAATGGTACCATTTTTATTCACTGTTTCATTTCTCGATTGGTTATATAGTTAACCATTATGTGATATAATTACATTTTTTACTATTTATTCTTTTATTTTACTTTAACTTCTTTTTTTAACTAATTAACGCATTGCAATTTCCAAGGCTTTTAACCTTTAATGTAAAGTGATACAGTTATTTTGGAATACTTTACATACAAATCTTTATTTTCTTCTTTTTATATTTGAACCTGTTCAAGTACTTATCTAGGACTTGATATCTTTTTCTTTTTCTACTTGAACAATAGTTTTCCTTTTTATCTTTTTACTTTTCATTTAACTTCTTCCTTCAGAATGTCATTAGTTAAGCCAAATTTTCACTTAAGTATATTATTATCACTTTTGACTTTAAATAGAAAATTAGTACTATTCTTCAAACTTTTCATTTTCAAAATAATAATTGATACATGAAACACCAATTAATTTTTATTTATCTTTTTAATGTAAAAATTCATTTGAGCTCTTTTTCTTTACAAAGTCTTATTTTAATCTTTATTTATCATTTTATTCTTATAAAACATTTCCTTTTCATTTTTACTTATTAGTCATAATTTTTGAGAAAAATTACCATTTTATCCCAAATTTTTCATTTTCTTTCAATCAAAACCTTTTTTTATTTATAATCTTTACATTTAATTTATTTTGACAATATTGATTTATTTATTTCAATGTACCCCTAGTGCAATATGACAAGTTTCTCAAAAATGATATGCAGTACATGGACCCAAAGGTCCCACTGATAGAGAAATAACTCCCAATGGACCATTTCTCAAAAAGCACATCACTAACACTTTCACTTTCACCTTAACACTAAATCTATGGAGATTAGAGATCCTACCCATAGCAAAGCAAGTCATCATGACTTGCACCGTGGTATAGGATGTTCCTATGGCTAGCCAATTATATCCTGAACAAAAATATCATTACCTGACTATTGCTAAGGGCAAAACAATCAAATTATATTCGAAATAATTTTTAAATATTTAAAAATCTTTTATTTCCTTCTTTTTTCTTAATACAGTACATTTTTGTAGTAGCACTACTTTTAGTGCTATTGACTATTCAGTAATTTTTTTCTTTTCTTTTACTTTTTTTTCATCTCTTTATCTTTTTAATTACTTTTGTGATTTATTTTTTAATAATTCACTCGGATCCTTAACACTTTTAAATCTTTTATACATTTTGTGAATTATATCGTTATAATTCACTTTTTGTTTTCTTTAACACTTTACACTTTATGAATTATTTCTTAATAATTCAATAATTGACTTTTTAACATTTTTCCTTTCTTTTTTTTTTGTCAAAAATTTTAGTCGTTCAGGTATGCCAACTTTTGTACAACTGGTGAATTATTTTATAATAATTCACTCTTTTAATACTTTTATTGACTAATTTATTTTAATAAATTATTCAAATATTTATCTTGCAACTTTTGAACAATTATGAGTTATACTAGTATAATTCATTAATTTATTTTTCAAAAATTTATTTATTGACTTTTTTAATTCTTTTATCCAAGATGTAATTAATTCAACTTAATTTTACTTTCTTTTACTTGTTAATTGAACTATTTTCAATAATTCAATATCTTTAATTAAACATATTCAATATTAAATTTTCAAAAATTATTCTAATAATTCATATAAATTCTACAAATATTCATATGCACATTATTTTACAATTTCTATCATATTTACTCATTTTATGAATTATTTTCAATAAATCATTATTCTTATTACTTTCATACCTCAATAATTATTCCGAAAATAATCTCATACTTCATATAAATTTCACAAAAATTTATATAGGCTATATTTCACTATTACTATCATTTTATGACATAACTAACAAAATTTCACTATTTTTGTTAACTACATCATTTAACAAATATTCTAAAAATATGCAAATAATTTTTATAAATTCCATAAAAATTTATGGACACAGTATTTCATATTTACTATCATTTTTCACTTATTTTATGAATTATTCCACAATAATTTATTATTTTTACTATATACATACACATTTAATAAACTTCAAAATTCTCAAATTAATTTCAAAAATTCTTTAAAAATTTTTGGGCACTAATTATTATATCTAGAGTTAATTTGAGCTATTGTTTATTAATTTTATGCAAAAATCATCTAATAATACCTAAGTAGAATTTCGGTCAACATAACATTTTTATCTTACAAATTTATTTATCTCACTTTAAGTATTTAATTCAGATTCTCCATGATCTAATTTCATTTTTTCTTACATCAATTTCATTTATTAAGCAATTTTTTTCCTAATTAGATAAAGGAAATTAATTCACATAAATATAAAATCAATGGATTTTGTAGCCACTTACATTTTTCTCTTGCTTATGAGTGCCTAAACTTCATTTTCCTTGCTTTTAGCCATGACAACTCTTTCCTCTTCACTTTTCACCCTTGATTTTTCTTGCTTTCTTTGCTTCAATCAAATATTAGAGGCCATATATTTGAACTATAGAGATGGAATTTCACTTCTCATGTTAGGATTACATGAGAATTTGAAATAGAAAGTTGAAGAAATCAAAAGGGAAAAGAAAGGAGGATGATTCGGCCACTTGAGGGAGAGAGGGAGAGGTAGAAAATTTATGGAGTTATCTCAAATTTTCCAGCTCTTTTATACCCCTCTAATGGGCCTTGGATTGGGCATTATGAGTGGGCTTAAGCCAAATAATCTTAATGGGCCTTTTTGGTCCATTTAAAGCCCAATCCAAAATCTATCACTTCCTCACTTCAAATCACTCCAAAAATATTTTTATCATTTTTATCATATCAAAAATAGATAGTATACAAATTTTTGGCTCAATTGGAGTCCATTTTTTGTCTGATTTAAACTTATCAATCCGATTCAACAACTACCGATATCACCGAAAAATTTAATTTTTACTACCAAAATATTCTACATAAAAATTCATGAATATCTGCAAAATCTGATAATTTTTAGAGTTCATTAACTATTTTTAATAATTTATGCAAAACTATGTCACATTCTCTATCAGGAAAATTGACTTGTTACCTTTTTCGTATTTTTGACTTTTGGAGGTCTATTTGACATCGATTTCACTTCAAATTTCAACCCCGGACTCCCAATGACCAATACTTTCCGATGGTCCAATAAAATTTTTTTGACTTCCGGGCGTACTTTTCGACCCGAAAAATAATATTTACTATCGGAAAATACTGTTCACGGCTAACCCGGTGTTGAGGCAATTACACATCATTTCCTTGCAAATTAATTTTAAAGTAGGGGTCTACATCACTTAATCACTTGAAATCCTTTTCAAAATTTTGGGTTATGTCTAGCATAAGGTAAGTAGAATTCCATCTAGTTAGGATATCAAGAGACAACATCTGCTTACACTAAATTTTTTTTATATTTACGATTTTCTTTGAACTAATTAATTCTTTTACAAGATGATCTCACATAATGCAAAACCACCCTAACTTTTTTGATTGAATTTCCTATTTCTTTCAAGCCGTCTTGCACAATTAAATTAACTATATGAGCAACACATCTGATATGCAACCACATTCCTTCCAAAACACTATGAATGCAATCATTAAATTTCTCTCGTAAATAATTTATGGCTAGTTCATTTGGAGCATGTTTATCCAAAATAATAGTAAAAACACACTCAATTCCCCAATCATTCAAACATTTTTCAACTTCAATACTTAACTCATTACCTTTATGACTAGTAATAGGACAAAAGTTCAAAATCCTTTTATGTAATTTCTAGTCATCACTAATCCAATGACATGTTAGACGATATAGTTAATTTGTTAAATTGATGTCCAAGTATCTATAGCAAGGCAAAGTCTTTGTTTTTTAGTTTCAATGTTTGCTTAAGTTTAGTATTCTCATCAACATAAATCTGAAAACAATCTCTAGATATAGTAAATCTAGATGGAATCCTAAATATGGATTGCACAATAGCCATGAATTTCCTAAATCTTTTATTCTTAACAAAGGTTAAAAGTAATTCAGTTGTAACTATCAATTCAGCTAAACCCTTTCTTATAAATTCCTGGTCAAATTTCCAAGTAACAAGACCCCTAACTTTATTATCAACCCTAAAACTCAATTTTGATTAGGTATCTTGAGTCTCAGGCGTTTCTTAAAAATACTAATGTGCTTTTTAAGTACTGTTGTACCATTTTTCTTAAGATCACAAAAAAATTCTTTAAAGTAATAATTATACTTGCCTTTTATCTCGCCTTCTACATTTATGAAATTGACAAAGTGATCCCAAACCTCCGACTTGGTCTTATAGCTTTCCAAATTTTTAGATGTTGCCTTTGATTTCGTAGGTTGATTGGTCTCGAACTGAATTTGAAAAAGATGTTTACTATTGGGAGGTTGTGTTTCATCTTGAGTAATGGGAGTTTGAGTCTCATCTTGAATAAAGGCCTAAAATAAAAAAAGATAAAAATAAGTATAACTAATGACTTTTTTAATCTTCTACAGATTCATTAGAAGGCTAGGTCAAACATTACATATATTGCTTGTTCACAAATAAAAATTACCACTTTAACAAATGATATCATGCAATGCAATTAAAAATCTTTCCAATCGAAACAACCTGACCATTGAATATAGTGAGAAACAGAGCATGACATAAATACAAGGGACAATTAGCTATCTGCATGTACACATATAATTAATGTCTAAATTAACAAGGGACAACTAGCTATTTGCAAAATAAGCATGACATAAATACAAGAAATTGTGCACTTCCTTTACTGATTTTCTCGTCTTTTGAAGTTATATTTTGTTATTAAGATAATTACTTATGGAAACCAACAATTATAATCTTTATCATAAATCATAATATATAATACTGCATAACATAAACATAAATATAGAAAATTTTATTAATAAGAGCATGAAATTTTATTTTATTTATATGTAACCATGCTCCAATACCATTCCATCCAAGTTTCAATAGAACCATGGATGTTTATGAGACCAGAAAAGAAACAAGGTGACAAAATCAATTTCAGTTTCTTCTGTGAATTTTGATTTCAGTTCTTGCTTACAATGAATTCTCTAAATAACAAAATAATTATATTATCTACATTTTTTTACTAACTTTCATGAGATAACCAAAGTTAAGAGAAAAAAAAAAAAAGAAAGGGAATTTAATTTCATCAATACAAGTTATTAAAATGTGATGAAGAAATAGCAACAAATTAAAGAATTTAAATATCAATTTCAATTTCTTATAATTGTAGACAGTAACTTAAATAATGAAAAAGCAAACAGAAATAGTTTGTTATGACAAATGGTTTGCTTTTTTCCTTTTGCTTTTATTTGCTAATTAAATAATTAATAAGCTCTTTCATAACGAATATTAGTATAATCAAAGTTTCTAATCATAATCAATGCCATTGTTCCATTTAATGATTTCTCAAGCCACAAGGCGACTATTATTCCTCAAAAAGATTTGTGGAACCTGTATGAAAATAAACCATTAATAGAAGCACAATGTGTGTAAAATGCTACTATCATTTATACTGTTACAGCGTCAAGTAAGCCAACAAGAAAAAAAGAAAAAAGGTAACCAGTGATCTTCATTCTTTATTATTCGAAGTGTTTTTTTTTTAATCTCATCAGTTCAGGTATGCAATAAGTAGTAACCAGATGGAATGAACAAAATCAATAGAAAAAATGAAGAAGAGAACTTCCAAACACCATTACAGAAGCAAAACAAATAAAACAAAGGAGATAGATAATTACCATGGTAGGAAGAATCGAAGAAGTGAAGAATTGCAGAAGAAAAAGGAACAAGTGATGGCTGCATGTGTGGGGTTAGCGATTTTGATCCTGAATCGTAAGGAAAGGAAGAAATGAAAGGGATACTAGGGATTTCCAATTAAACATATATATATATATATATATATATATATATATATATATATATATATATATATATATATATATATATATATATATATATATATATATATATATATAAGCAAAACGGTGAATTTTGAAAACTTTAATCGATTCGGTTTTTCAATTTTAAGAACCGAATGGTGAGAACTTTCTCCCCTACCGTTTGGAATGCTTCTACCCTAATCATAGTTATTAAAATCGGACTGGACCGGTCGATTGAACCGATTTAATCGTGAACCGATAAGCCAGTCGGTTGGTTCAATTATTGAAAATCGGATTGAATCGGAAAAAATCGGGCAGAATCGAAAAATCAAAAAACTGGATAAAATCGAATTTTTTTGCTAAAAAGTATAAAAAATCATTTTTTTGTATATTTTCACCCATATATATATATATATATGTTAAATTTTCATTATTTATTTATTTGAAAAAATTAGTATTTTAAATTCTAAATATGTCACTTAATAATTTAATATACTTATTATCTATTTGGATCATTGTAATAGTATATTAAATTATTAAGTAATATCTTTAAAATTTAAAATACTAATTTTTTCTAAATAAATAAATAATGAAAATTTAAAATATACATATATATATATATATTAAATTTTTATTATTTATTTATTTGAAAAATTAGTATTTTAAATTATAAAAATATCACTTAATAATTTAATATACTCATTATCTATTTGATTTTATTGTAATTAAATATAATTATACTCATATATGCAAGGTTAATATTTTTTGTGTTTACTTCATTAATACTTCATCTAAATATGAAATTATTTTCATGATATGATTGTATTTTTATATTTTTAATATATGATATTCAAAAATCAATAATTAATCACTTGTAATAATAAAATTAAAATTATATTTTGTAACTTATTATTAGAATATGTGTGATGTATATTTAATATTTGATGAATATTTTTTTTAATTTTTATACAATAGTATTTAAAAAATTATAATAATTATAATATTTTAAAAATAGAAAAAAATTCAATTGAACCCGGTCGAACCACGAACCTTCAATCTTGTCGGTTTTTTATTCGATTCGATTTTAATAATATTGACCCTAATAGTGCATTTTTTTTATACGTGCATGATGGGGAAGACTTTCTTCCCCACCGTGTGCTTTTTTGTTGCCCTATATGCCATTATTGCATATTTTGTTTTTGAAAGCCACCAAAACCAAACCGAACCTTTTCTAATATTAACGAAACTTTGCAAACACTTAGAAATAAGTGAATCACAACTCATCACACGTAACTTGGGTGTTTAAGCATTAAAATGTAGGATTAAACATAAAGCATACTAAAGGAAGTTTATATGTACATAAATGATTTATTGCATATTTATTGTGTTTATGTGTATAATATGAACATACAAGTTTAATTATCAAATTTTATGAATGTAATCAAATATAATATGACATGTTTAATATTCAAATGTCGTATAAGAAGTTATATATGGGAAACTATATGCATACGCTAATGTAATATTGTGATAAATGAATAAAGGTGATAATAAGTAGATATGCATATCTAAATAAGTTGGATGATAATAAAGAAATACTTATAAGCTAGGTATTGAAATAAAGGATGAAAAAGTAAACATGAATTGAATAATGAGACAATTAATATATCAAAAAAGTATAACCATAATGCCTGTCCCTTTAAGTCTTGGTAGTGGATAGATAGGCATGCTTATAAGAGTAAAATGCAGCTGCCAATAGTACTGTACTGACCACATTTGGGTCAACATAGTTGATCATATAGCTAACCCCATTTGGGTCCTCATAATCGGTCCATACTCATCCCGTTTGGGTCTATATGATTGATACCTTTAGGTATCCCTATTTGTACCTTCGGGCACCTATAGTATAGTATATGTGTAATGTCTCCTTAACTAAATTTAAGACTTACACTATTCATTAATACCCTTGAAAATAATAAGTTGTTATTTTAATTTTAACGGAAAATTTGCAATATACGGCTTAATTTTCCTTAATTTTCACACCTATAAAAGTTAAATTGCACTTTCAATAATATTCCTTCTACTCCCAGACTTCAATCAATAACTCACAGCACTTCTATAATCTCAATTTATTATACACATACACACACAACTAATACATACTATAATCATTTGCAAACCTCAAACTCATATAATAAGTTAATATTACATGCCAAAAATTCTCATTTCTGTCATAATAAGTTACATATAATTACAAAGCAAAGTCCAAAATCATGGTCTTTTATGTACATGCCATTTCATTATTCAATTCTCATCTTTTGGCATCTGTCCCTACGCGCAGTCATAAAACTAGACGCTAAGCAAATCTAATTACTTAGTAGTGGATACATTTACAAAGAATTTCAACTAATTTAATTTGTGCATTTAATTTAATTTAACCACTATTATTTATTATACTCTTATAACTTCATAAATTCATAATTTATTCATTTCATTCCCAATTACTCATTATATAGTCTCAAAACTTTTTTTTCTTATTTAATTTCAATAATTTACCAGACATAGTAGAAATTTACCATTTTATCCCTACAGTTGACTTTTTCTGTTATGTAGACCAACTTTGACCTTCGGTTGACTTTTTCATATTATTCATTTTAACTCCGATTTCGACTCAGTAAATTTCTTCCGACACCAAATTAACTTTAATTTCGTAAATTATCATTTAGTCCCTGAAAATTTTTCTTAAGTGTAAAATTACCGTTTGGTCCCTATAAGTTTTTTATTTATAAATTTTTGCCCTTTTTATTCAAATAGATTATTTTATTCCTTTTAATTATGTTTTACCGGCAATTGACTATTTTGCCCTTCATTGGATGTAAAATTATATTTTTACCCTTGTTAAATATATATACTTCATTTTTCATCTTATATCATTTTTGTTCATATTTTCACTATTTCTAAAGCTAAAATTTTTCTTTTTACACAATTTTATTCAAAATTATCATTTTATCCCTAGTTACTGACAATAGAAAAATCCATGAACCGGATAAGCGGATAAGCAAATTCAGTCACCGAGAGTGTCCACACTACTTGGGAGTATGCGACTACTCCTCGGACTATCAATAATAAGCCGGCTAACAGAAGCAGAATAATCAATATTTTTCAGAGCAATAACAGAGTATAATATTACAGAAACAGAACACCGTTGGGTAGTTGTCCCTATGGCTAGCCATACTATCCTAAGGTTTTGGGTTACCCACTGACACTAAGGGCATAACTTTTTATTTATTTTATGTCGTTATTATATTATTTTTCATGATAATGGTCTTATAGTAACCTACATAGAATTATATTTTCCAATCATTTAAACTTTTCAGCTGTTCATTTTTCAAAGATATACAGAATATCATCAAAATATAGCCAAATCAACTGTTTTACTCATATTAGCCATTCAACCACAATGAAAATTTTCACATTCATATCCTTTAATTTTTCCTTTTTATACTATATTTATTTTCTTATTTATTTAAACATCAATAGAGCAAAATATGCTTAATTTGCACAATATTTCTCAAAGTACCACAACTTTCATCATTATGTACTTATATACATATTCACATACCCTTATCATTTTTCATTTTTGTCAAGTCCATTATTCTTTTTACATTTTATATTGTCCATATATAACCAAATAAAACATTTCATATTAAGTTACATAATAATTACCTAAAGAATATCATTCGGCCATCACTAGGGTTCCCACTTTTAAATTATTTTCTTCACTAAAATGAGTTCATACTAGTTTAATTCACCACAATATCAAGTTATTTCAAATTAATTCATCAATTAACCCTAGTTTACATAGTTACATAATAGAAATTTCAAGGAAAACTCATCAAAAAAATTGAAATTAATTATAAATTGTACCCACTAACCTTATTTTAGCTTCCTTATCACTTATTCCACCTTGTCTTTGTCTTTTCCTCCTTTGGATTGGCCTTCCTTCTTTTGTTCTTCTTTTGGCCAAAAATACAAGGAAGAAATTTATCAATTTAAATCAACAATTAAAATAATTTAAACACACTACTATACTCTCCTAATCCTACTTTATATACTGTTACAAAATCTCTCTCAAATTCAAGCTCAAACTTATAAAACTATCAAAGTGTGCCTTAGAGATTTTACCTCAAGTATTATGTTTCTTGACCTTTCCTTGCTACAAAATCTTTCCTATGTGAGAGAGCAGTGATTTATGAGTATGGAGATAAAATTTCAGCTGAAGATAAGGAGAGAAAAAGCTTGATAAGAAAAAGGAATGGAGGAAAGGAAACCTAGAGAGAATTTTGATTTTGATGAGAAAAGGGGAGAAGATGGTCGAATTTTCCAGAGATTTTCAGTGTGTTTATTCCTTATATAGGGTACTAAAAATTTGCAAAATGAGAGGCCATGATTTAATATGTAACTATTTAATCCAATGGCCTCAAAATTTGCCACTTGTCACTCATCTAGGACTTTAGGCTTATCCTACCATCATGAGCTCACACACACATGATTCTTACACAAAAATATCATCTCATATAAAATTTTATGGTCAAATTCCCGAATTTTACCCTTTTAATGACCCGATTTTGATTTTTCACTCCGAATTATGAATTTTTAATCCCGATATCAGATTGCCCTAAAAGTTTTTTTTGAGTGTCACTATATATTTAAAAATATACGGTAAAAATTTTAGCTTATTCTGACATCGTTTCAATATACTTTTAGCTTCAACGGCCTGTGCGGTCAATCCGAAACTCGAATTTTCAGAATTGTCAGAATTGATATTTTTCAGTTCCCCATGTGTCACTACACTATGACTAGCTTGTATATGAAATTTGAATGCAATTAGAGGTCTCTAAGGCCTCCAATTGCTTAATCAAAGTCTTAGTCAAACCTATGTAGAGTCTTGAAATTTTTCTTCTTTTGCCCTTTTGAAGGTCTATTTAACCTCAATTATCACTCAAATTTTACCACTAGACTCTAGTTAACATGTACTTTCATATTTAAAATTAATCTCACATTATCCGTTAGGTCACCCATCCTCGAATTTCCCTGGCCCGGACACGTTTAACGGAGCACTCATTGCAACCTTTCTATCCTAATCAACTTTAATCACCACTAAACTTATCATAAAATAATTAATCATGCGTAATAATAAATCATGCACAAAAAATGAAAATTTGGGGGCATTACAGTACTCCCCCTTAAATAAAATTTTGTCCTCGAAATTTATCTGCATAGCAAAATTGTAGTTACTGCTACTCATATTTTCCCACGTTATGATATATTCAAAACACTATAACAAAGCATATGTTTGTTCCTTAATTGATTACTTCATCAATCCGAATTCTGTACATATGCTCCTTATTAAGAAAAGATTCATGTTTACTATCTATTCTTGAATGATTCAATAACTAATAGAAATCAAACATCTCTTTTACCTCAATGAGGCATTTATTCAACATAACTAACGAAATCTATGCTGAGTTTCAGCTTTAACCCCTTACTAGTATAACAAAACTGCCACTAACAAAATCGAATACAAAGCATGTAACCGTATGACTATACAATAGCAAATGCATATGTATACTATGAAGCATGTGGCCACATGACTGAACTATATGTATGTATATCGTATGTCTATGCATGGACAGAAACACAAATTTACACATGGATCATTGATGCATAATATTAGTGGCAATGTATACTAGCTGGGTTAACAAAATCACCCAGAAGCGTTATCTCATAACTATCGAGGTAACTAACAGTCTAACTTTGGTCCTCAATCACTAACTTACTTATTTATACTCAAATTATCTGAGCAAACGGATAACTGTAATGCCCCAAACTTGGGTCGATTATTATAATTGGTAAATAATACCTTTGATACCGGTTTGTAAGGGGCAAAATATTAGAAATGTGATACCGTTAACGTTACTTTTACGTTTTTAAGATAATAATTTAATTTTTTTAAAATTTAAATAAAGTATAAAATAAGAATTTATAATAAGAGATTAAAATAAATAAAAGTATAATGATTATTTGAAGAACTAAATTAATAATAACAATAATAATAATACTAATAATAAGGAGCTCAAAATATCTTAGAAGGGAAAATCCCTAGATTTGTCTAGAACCATAAAGTATAATAAAAGAACAATAAAAAAAGAGATAAAAAGAAGAGAAAGAGGAGAAGAAGAGGGAGGAGAGAAGGGAGTTGGGGATCAAAGGCAGGGGACGATCGGATCAACGGCGCCACCACCGGCACACCGCCGTGGTCTCTCCATCGCCAGCCACAGTCTGTCGTCCCTCCACCATCAACGGCACTTGGTTTCTCCTCCTCTTTATTTTTTTCTCTTTCATGGCCACATTTCATCTTCCTTCTCTCCGACGACCTGCAACGACAGATGGCGACAAGAGGGGCACCGAAAAGTCCCCAAATTCGTGGTGATCCTTCCTATACCCTCCACCCCGCCACCCAACACTGGCAATGCCTAGATCGAAAAAGAAGAAAACAGGTGGTGTGTGAGCGGATTCTGACCCCATGGTGGAGCATTGGAGCGCGTGACTGCCATTTTTGGACTCCCCTCAATGCCGGACACCTCCAGATGATTTTGGTCCCATGCCAGCAAAGCTCCGATCAAGTTCCGGTGAGCATAGGGATCGATGAAAAAAGGACAAAATGCAGTAAAACTGACTTCAATTGGTAAGTGACCAATAAAATTATCCCTGTAAACTTTATTGAGTTAACTTTGAAAATTGGTTAAGGATTATTGCATTTCTTTGAATCAAATGTTGGCAGTAGTAAGATTTATTAGAAATAACGTCATTGCTGGTGGAGTATTGCTAATTTAAGATCCAATTATGCATTTTAATATTTTGTTAAGTATTTTGTTTATCTTACATTATGTAATTAGAAAGTAATAATGAGGAACTGAATGAAGTTTTTAAGAAAGTCATTGTTGCATATATAAACAGATACATATAAAAATATTAGGGTAATGCTTAGAACTATTTTGTTTAACCACATAAGCACTTAAATATCTTGCATATGACGAAGACAAACAAATATGATAGTTACTAAATTGATTTTTATATTTTAATCATAGGATAAGCCCATGTTACATAAGAAAAATATGAGATTAAAGGAAGTTGCATTATATAAATACACACACACACACATCATTTAGTACCACAGATACACATGACAACTATAAGCTACATGTATAGTGAACTTATGCATCATTGATATCTAGTTAATGATTATTATAGTGAATGTAAGTTTCTATAGTTATATATTACTTGCCTGATATCTCAAAAGTGCAAAACTTGGTCTGATGTATGGATTGGTAACCAATAGATATTTTTATGTATTAGTAAATCAAAATTGTATATAATACTGAGAAAGGATTGGTATGTTATTAATATCAAGAATTAAGAGTGTTAATAAATGTAATAAAATTATAGGAGTTAGATTATTCTTCAAGATATGATAGAATTTAATGATTAGTCTTTATATAGAAGAACATGTTTGCCTGTTCGTTCATACCCTGTACTTTATTACAAAGAACAGATGTTTACAAGTATTGTAATGATGTTTGAAAATGATCGATTCTACATATGCTCACATAGATATAAAATGTTATAATAAAAATAATGGATACATGTTTGATCATGTTAGAATATGTAACTGATTATCTACGATCTAATATACTATAAAAGTAAATTAAAACATGTCAAGTGGTCAGCTTAAAAATGGAGTTAACCTTTTATTCTATTATATTGATTATATATGTCTGGATATCATTCCAAATGATTATGTGTCGATACAATTAACTGTGTAGTAGGGAAGCTATTTATGGTAAAATACAAAGGTACGTCACTATGAACTATCAATGAGTTGTTGATGTCAGGTAAAATATCTATGTTTTTATGTATGTTTTTCTCTTATTTATGTAGTTAAGTATGTAGTATTGTGTGTATGTTTATGTGTTTATGATTCAGTTTATGTGTTTGTGTTATTTTTAGGTAAAAATTGGTGAAGTATGAAGAAAACGAAGAAGATGGTGGTATTTTGAAGGAAAAGCTCACTAGTCGTGAAGGAGTTTACGACTCAGACAAAGATCACGAGTAAAGCAGTGAAGAGTGAAGAAGGAAGTTTACGACTCGGCAGCAGAATCACGTGTCGTAAAGTACATCACGACTTGTGAAGGAGATCACTAGTCGGCATTATGCTCACGAGTCAGGAAGAGATGAAGATCACGACTCGTGAGGAGGCTCACGAGTCGGACACAGATGCTGATTCAAAAATGATGTGTCTTTTGAACCTGAGTTTTCAACCAAGTGTTATGTCCTTTCAGAAGCAATCTTTCGTGACTTGTCAAGGGACATATCTGTAGAGAAGATACATATAAATATGGGAGAAAAACTCTGGATTAGGGGATGGAAAAAAATTAAAGAATGTTTTTACTATTTTCTTAAGAACATTTATAGTTGTTTTGAATTTTCTATTTACTTAGTTTTAAAGGATGACCAAAGAGCGAAGCCAAAGGAATAAGAGATTTAACAGAAGGTTTAAATAGAAAGTAAACCCTGGGAAGTGATGCTTTCTTGTCTCTTATTTTGTCTTATTTGTAATTTTGTTTATGGCTAAGTTCTTTGATACATTATAACTATTTAATTTAAGTTGTTATTTATCTACTTATCTTTGTTTATTGAATGTTTATTTTCTTTACGTATGAAGTATGATTTAAGTTTGTTTAAGTGCTTTGATTTGCTTAGTATGCTTGATCACCATATTAAGTATGTTAGTCATTTAATTCACAATGAGAGTTGGAATTATTTGATGGAAAGTTAAATGAATTTACTTAAAGCATTGAATTCACTTAGAGATAAGGAATTCACTTTAAGGGGTTAAAGAATTGGCATAGAACTTCATGGTTTTTATTTATCTCTATAATGATATGAGAATGCTTATAGACTCTAAGTAAGAATACTCTTTATTGACAATGAGAATTGCTTTAAAGAATCTTGGCTAAATTCTCCATTCATATCATTCATACAATTGTTAACTAATCAAAGATGAACTTATTTTATTTGGTTATAATGTATATCCATCCTATCTTTCAAGTAATTTAATATTCAAAATTAACTTAATATAATGTAAGTAGTTTAGTAATTACATTAATTGCATGATCTTTATTTTATTCGTTACCTATCCATCTAGTCTTTGTGAGTTCAATACAAAATTTACCCGTTCCCTTTGGAACGATACCTTACTCGCTCTATACGCATTCTAGTGAGACTAAGGGTTCAATTAAATCCCCATTAGATTTTGGCGCCGTTGTCGGGGAACGGTTGAAAATGAATTTTTATTGATTGATACAAAAGAGTAGATGTTTTAGGATTGTATGTTATATATTAGTTATTTTAACGTATGAAATTTTATTTAGCGTTGTGTTTGTTTTAGTATTAGAGTTTTTGTAATAAATTTTAGACTTAAAATATTGTTTATTTGTGTAGGGAACTTAGAAGGAAACTACAAGAGGAATTTAGTTTGCAAGTAGAAGGAGAACAAAGTGTTAAATTGGAGGAAGGTCATAATTTTCCAATTATGGCGGGTAAAGAAAGGAGAACTCTTGGTGATTTTGCGATGCCAAATATTTCGGAAAGTTTTGGAGAAATAGCGGCACCGGCTATTGCTAATAACAATTTCGAGATTAAGCCGGCTGTCATTCAAATGGTGCAAAATAATCAATTTGGAGGTTTGCAAGGGGAAGACCCTTACGCTCATATCCTTGCTTTTCTTAATGTGTGTGCTACGTTTAAAATTAATGGAGTAAGTAATGATGCCATTAGACTTAGGTTATTTCCATTTTCTTTAAAAGAAAAGGCTCAAATTTGGCTTGCTAATATACCTAGTGAGACAATTACTACATGGAACCAATTAAAACAAGCTTTTCTTCATAAGTATTTTCCACCACATAAAACGGCAAAATTTAGAAATCAAATCTCTACATTTAAACAATTACCTAATGAAACCATTTATACCTCTTGGGAAAGGTTTAAGGAACTCCAAAGGCAATGTCCTCATCATGGCTTGCCGGATTGGATGATTCTTCAAATCTTTTACAATGGGTTAATGGAGGAAAATAGAAATATTGTTAATGCTGCTTCAGGTGGAAAATGGTTGGAGAAGACTGCTAAGGAAGCTGAAACTTTGTTGGAAGAGTTAGCTTCACAAGGCTACATGGGAGAAGAACCCACTATGGCGAAGGCTAAGGGGTTTTTGGAATTGGATTCCATTAATCTTTTGACGGCTAAGGTAGAAGCTTTGACAAAAATGGTAAGTAATTCTCACTCCAATGTTGAAAATGTGAGTCATGTATGTGAGAAATGTGGTGGACCTCATATGTATGTTAATTGTAGTGAGGGGTCTAGTGAAGATGTAAGTTTTGTTCAAGGAAATTATAATCAAAGGATGGGTCAAAATTCTAATTATTATAACCCACAATGGAGAACCCAACCCGGTTTTTCTTGGCCTAACCAGAATGCCCAATTGAACCCTCCTACTAATAATAATCACAATCATATGAACAAGTTACCTAACCCATCACCTTTTTCAAGTAAGCCACCTTTTAACTCCCAACAACCTAAATCCCATTTAGAGAATTTGATGGAGCAATTTGTTAATCATCAAATGACTACTAACAAGCAAAATGAGGAACAATTTAGGCAAATAAACACTAAAATTGATCAATTTGTCACTCATAATAAGATGCTTGAAAACCAATTGGCTCAACAAGCCACTTCTAGTGCTACACCTTTAGGCAAGTTACCAAGTCAACCTGAGTTTTTGCCTCATGAATCGGTTCAATCCATTATGTTAAGGAGTGGGAAAAAGATTAAGAGTAATAGTAAAAGTGATGAGAATCTTATTGTGAATGATGATCATATTGTGGACGCAAGTGAAAATGATAATAAGCTTAATGAACCTAGGGAAAAGATAACTTCATCTAGGGAAGATGGACCTAAAGTTAATTTGAATGTTTTGCCATTTCCTCAAAGACTTATTAGAAGAAATCTTGATAAGCAATTTGGAAAGTTTTTGAATTACTTGAAGGAACTTACTATAACTATACCTTTTGTGGATGCCATTAAAGATATGCCTTCATGGGCAAAATTTTTAAAAGAAATTGTGAGTCACAAGGGTAAGCTTGAAGATTATGGTTATGTTTCTTTGGTAGAAGAGTCTAAGGCTATGTATTCTAAATATCCACCTAAGCTAAAGGATCCGGGTTGTTTTACGGTTCCTTGTGTTATAGGTGGTAATTATTTTGATAAGGCCCTATGTGATATGGGTGCTAGTGTTAGTCTTATGCCTTTCTCAATTTATAAAAAGCTTGATTTGGGTGAATTAAAGCCTACTAATATGTGTTTATCAATGGCAAATAAATCTATTTCACACCCTATAGGCATATTAGAAAATGTTCCAACCAAAGTGGGTAAATTTGTGATTCTTGCTGATTTTGTTGTGTTAGAAATGGATGAAGATCCTGAAATTTCTATTTTGTTTGGTAGGCCTTTCTTAATTACTGCTGGGGTTGTTTTTGATATGAAAAATGGTAAAATATCTCTTGAGGTTAATGGTGAAAAGATTGAGTTTAATGTTTTTGGCATGATTAAATCTTCACCAATAGAGGTGGTAAATAGAATTGATTCTTATGATATTCTTGATGAGTGTGTTGATAGTGTTGTGCATGATTGTGTGAGTCAAAACCCTATTGCACTTTATTCTTTAAATGAGAGTTGTGATAAAGTTTTGCAAGTTGCATCATATCCTTTCCAAGGAAAATTCTCAAAAATTGAGTCTTTGAGAAAGGAAGAGGATATGTCATCAAAAATATCTAAGGAGGAAATCAAGCTTGAACTCAAGCCACTACCAACAAGCTTAAGGTACGAATTTCTAGATGCAAATTCTAAATTGCCTTTCATTGTTAATTCATCAATTGCTAAGCATAATGTGGATGCTTTACGTGGTATTTTACTTGCTCATCGACATGCCATGGGATATTCAATTAATGATTTAAAAGGGATTGCACCTAAGGTTTGCATGCATAGAATTTTGTTGGAGGAGGATTCTAAGCCCTCTATTGAAGGTCAAAGAAGGCTTAATCCAACTCTTAAAGAGGTTGTAAGGAAGGAAATAATTAAATTGCTTGATAATGGCATAATTTATTCTATAAGTGATAGCAAGTGGGTGAGCCCAATTCAAGTTGTCCCTAAGAAGGGTGGTTTGACTGTAATTCGTAATGATAACAATGATTTAATTCCTACTAGGACTATCACGGGTTGGCGTATGTGTGTGGACTATAGGAAGTTAAATAAGGCTACTAGAAAGGACCATTTTTCTTTACCCTTTATTGATCAAGTTATTGAAAGATTGGCTAATTTTTCTTACTTTTGCTACTTAGATGGGTTGAGTGGTTTCTATCAAATACCTATACATCCACATGACCAATCTAAGACAACTTTTACATGTCCGTATGGAACTTTTGCATTTAGGCGAATGCCTTTTGGATTGTGTAATGCACCAGCTACATTTCAAAGATGCATGTTTTCTATCTTTAGTGATCTTATTGATCAAAGTGTAGAAGTTTTTATGGATGAATTTAGTGTGTATGGCAATAATTATGAGGATTGTTTATCTAATCTTTCTAAGGTGCTTGATAGATGTATGGAGCATGGTTTGGTTTTAAATTGGGAGAAGTGTCATTTTATGGCTCAAGAGGGCATTGTTTTAGGACACTTAGTTTCTAATAGGGGGATTGAAGTTGATAAAGCTAAAATTGAAATAATTGCTAATTTGCCTCTTCCTAAAAATGTTAGAGATGTTAGAAGCTTTCTTGGCCATGCTGGATTTTATAGGAGGTTTATCAAAGATTTTTCTAAGATAGCTAAACCCTTATGCACATTGTTAGGTAAAGATGTTGATTTTCTTTTTGATGAGGCATGTCTTAGATCTTTTGAAACTCTTAAACATGCTCTTGTCACTTCACCGGTGTTGCAACCACCAAATTGGGATCAACCTTTTGAATTGATGTGTGATGCTAGTAATTATGCGGTTGGGGCTATTTTAGGACAAAGAATTGATGGAAAGCCTTCTGTTATCTATTATGCTAGTAAGTTACTAGATGATGCCCAAATTAACTACTCCACAACTGAAAAAGAACTCTTGGCTATTGTGTATGCTTTTGATAAATTTAGAGCTTATCTTGTATGGCAAAAAGTCATTGTTTATTCTGATCATGCTGCCCTTAAGTACCTTTTGAGTAAGAAAGATGCTAAGCCTAGGTTATTAAGATGGATTTTAATGTTGCAAGAGTTTGATTGGGAGATAAGAGATAAAAAGGGGAAGGAGAATTTAGTTGCGGACCATTTATCTAGGTTGACCCAATGTGTTTTGCAAGATAATGATGATGGGGTACCTATTGATGAAGCTTTTCATGGGGAACATCTTTTTAGTGTAGTTTCCAAGGAAACTCCTTGGTTTGCTGATATAGCAAACTACTTAGTGAGTGGAATACTTCCTTATGGTTTAGATTATAGGCAAAGGAAGAAATTCCTTCATGATGTGAAGTTTTACTATTGGGAAGAGCCTTTATTATATAGGAGATGTGCTGGTGGATTGATTAGGAGGTATCTTCCTCATGAAGAAGTTGGTGAAGTATTAGCTCATTGTCATTCTTATGCTGTAGGTGATCACTTTGGGGTTTCTAAAACAGCTTCTAAGGTTTTACAAGCTGGTTTTTGGTGGCCTACGTTGTTTAAGGATGTTAAGGACTTTGTACTTAGTTGTGATAAGTGTCAAAGAATGGGAAATTTGTCTAGGCGGAATGAAATGCCTTTACAAGGTATATTGGAAGTTGAATTGTTTGATGTTTGGGGTATGGACTATATAGGACCATTTCCTAGTTCTTTAGGGAATAGGTATATTTTAGTCATGGTGGATTATGTATCTAAGTGGGTGGAAGCAATTCCAACCATTGCTAATGATGCCAAGGTGGTTAAGAAGATGCTTAAGAAGGTTATATTTCCTAGATTTGGAACACCTAGGGCCGTTATTAGTGATGGTGGGTCTCATTTTTGCAATAAGGTTATAGAGCAATTATTGAAAAAATACAATGTGACTCATAAAATAGCTTCACCTTATCATCCCCAAACTAGTGGACAAGTTGAGATTAGCAATAGAGAGCTTAAGTGGATTTTAGAGAAAACTGTCTCTAGGTCAAGAAAAGATTGGGCACTTAAGTTAGATGATGCTCTTTGGGCATATAGAACAGCTTTCAAAACTCCTATAGGTCTTACACCTTATCAATTGGTTTATGGTAAGTCTTGTCATTTGCCGGTTGAGCTTGAGCATAAAGCTTATTGGGCAACTAGGGTGTTAAATTTTGATATGCAACAAGTTGGTAGGAAGAGATTGCTTCAATTACAAGAGTTAGAGGAACTTCGTATGAATGCTTATGAAAATGCAAAGTTATATAAAGAAAGAACTAAATCATGGCATGATAAACATGTACTAAAGAAAGAATTTCACGTTGGTGACATGGTTTTGTTGTATAATTCTAGATTGAAACTATTTCCTGAAAAATTAAAGGCTAGATGGTCGGGACCTTTCAAAGTTGTTCAAGTTTTTACTTATGGGGCTGTTGATATGGCTAATGATAAAGGGGAGGTTTTTAAGGTTAATGGACATAGATTAAAGCCTTATTTCATTGGTGATGCATTGGTTCCTACTCATAAAGTTTCTTTGATGAATTCTTCTTTTACATAATACTAATATGATTTTTGTTTTTCCTTAGTTCTTTTAGCTTGAATTTATTTATTTTATGGGTTGATTGTAGGTTGTATTATATGTTTTATATAGTTTTTATGTTCCTTAGCTTATTCTTCTTTGTTGTTTTAATTTTTGGATCCTGATGTTTAATTTTTGCAGAGAAATACATTAGTTTCACGAGTAAATCATTAGTCGTGACTGTGTTCACGAGTGTTACAGAAGCTTTCGTTCTTCAGTCGTGAGCCGACTCCCGACTCATGAACATCTTCACGTGTCATACAGAGGCGCAGGGCTCACGAGTCGTGAAGTATATACCGACTCGTGAGGATTTTCATTTTTGTCTATCCCTCCTTCTTTCACGAGTCATGATCTGCTTGCCGAGTCGTGATCTGCTTGCCGAGTCGTGAATATTGCTTCCTCAACACAAATGCTTTGTCTTCACGATTCGTGAGGAACATGCCGACTCGTGAAGCTGTGTTACTAAAGTTACGGGTCGCCATTTTATCTTCTTATTTTTCTTTCTATTTCATTTTTATTTCTCTATTTTACCTTTATTTCATCTAATTAGGCTTATTAGCGGTTTTTAATTTGCTTAACTGCCCTCAATTAACTTCCATTACGTGGGGGGAACAGTTATAATCTCAAAATTAGGGTTTCTTTTAAACGACATAACTTTTCATGTTTTCCCTCATTCTTCTATAAAACCTGTCGTGATTTCCCTCATTTCCTTTTCTATTTTTACATTCTCTCTTCTTTTACTCTTCTCGCAATTTCTATCTTCTACTGTAACTTCTATTTTCTTTTGTCTATTTGTCTTTCTCTTCTCCACAACTTCTTCTTCTTCTTCTTCTTCTTCTTCTCTTTTCCTTTCCTTGTATTCCGTTTCAGCCACATTACCTAAACACCAGTGCCTGCTCTCACGAGTCGTTACCCCAGTTCACGCATTTTCTTTTTCTTTTCTCTGTTTCATTTTCTCTTTAACACAATGGTAAGGACGAAGAATGTTTCAGCATCCAGGAGTCAGCAAGAAGGAGATGAACCACCACTTTCGAGTTTGCAGACAGATTTTGGTTCACCATTCCCTCTCTCCTCCATTCACGAAGGTAACCGGTTTCTTATTCTCAAAGATAGAGCACACTATCAATGTAAGTATTTTCTTAACTCTTTGCTTGAAAGTGTGGGTGTTCTTGATGCAGTAAATGAAATGTTGTCTGAATGTGGTCTCTTGAGGTTTGTCAATATGCATGAGCAGTTTTACACTGACTTAGTCTTGGAGTTTTACACAAATTTTAAAGAGAATGCTGATAATCCTAGGCTGGTAGACTTACGCTTGAATGGCGTTGATTATACTCTAACTTATTTCATGATGCATAGGATCTTTGGTTTTAGCCCAAATGGTTTATGTAACCCTCCTAAGAGTTATAAGCCAAATGAGTTTTGGAATTTTCTTACTGGTTTGACTACTCCTTATAGGGCTAGAGAGGCCAAATCCATGTTTATATCTGACTTGAAATACTGGATTTTACATAAGATTCTTGCCTCCATTGTCTTCAACAAGCATGAGTTTAATCGAGTTTCAAGTCATGAACTTTTCTTGATGTGGTGTGTGCATAACAATAAGTCTATTTGTTGGTCTTATTGGATTTTCAAGCAATTGTTGAATTGTGTTAGTCGCTCGGAGTCCCCTAGTACACATGGACATGTTATTGCTGCTATAGCTAGGGGAATTGATATTGATTTGCGTGTTTATGATGGTGTGCTTCCATGCTTGTATTTTTCTAAGCATTTATTTATGAAGGGAGAGGTCACTAACAATTCCTTCCAATACATACCATCTGTTTATCGTTCTTGTTGGAAGAAACTTCTTGGTACTTCTAATCCGCAGGTGGCTAACATGGAAAGTACATCGGAGGAGTCAAGACCAATGGAGCCCGGGCCTAGTGATGATCCAATGGAGGGTACACCTGTTTTCACACCAACCGCTGCATCTTCTTCAACTGCTATCACACCTTCTATGTTCAATCAACTGCTCCAAAATCAATCCGCCATCCAAAGCCAATTGGCTTCCTTGGAGCAAACCACCACTCAATTAGTTCATAATCAACGCCGCCTTGAGCACAAGGTGGATGCTTTCATTGCCCAATCGGGCTACGTGGTTGTTTCGCCTCCAACTTCTCCATGATTTGAGGGGAGTTTTTCTTTCCTCTATGCTTTTGTTTATTTTTTATTTTCTTTTTGTTTGTGTGTTTGTTTTGTTTCTCCACATTGAGGACAATGTGTCTTCTAAGTGTGGGGGAACACTTGTGTGTTATTGAACACTTTTGTGTGTTTTATTGTTTGTTTCTCTTTTTCTTTATATAGACTAACTTTTATAGTGAGTTTTGTTATAAGTGTTGCTCATAGTATATGCCATATAGGTTGTTATGAAGATTCATTTACCTTTTACACTCATTTGATTAGTTTTTCAAGATTTTTGGCATGTGTTTTTTGTTTTTAAGTCATCTCTTTTTACTTCTTTTAACATTTTAGGTTATTTAGTCTCTTCATTAACTATGCTATAAGGTTAGAATATGCTCATTTAGCTTAAGATTTTAGGATTCTAGTTGCTTTATGGAAACTATAGCCATAATACTTATCTTTAAGCCTTTCAATAATGGATGAGGACTATCTAAAAAAATAAATAATAATAAAATAAAATAAAGCAAGATGCATACTTAAAAGCTTAATCAAGTATGGGATGGAGCGTAAAACGCACCCATTACTACATTTTCTTGCTACTCTAATTACATGGGATAAAGTTTAAAAGTATACCCATGAAAAAGAAAAGAAAAAAAATGAAAAACATAGTCTAAAAATGCCATGAGTTGGGTTTAAAGGTATGTGTGTTTTTTTATATGTCCAAAAAGGCAACTATAGTCTTAGGATCTTAGGCTTTATGATCATTATTCTTTCTTGAGTGTGGTTAGTCTTGCGACTTTATCTTCTTGATGTTGAAATTAGTAAATTTTGATGACTTGATGATTTAAGATGCATGTTTTAAGTCTTGATGGACTGAAATTTTGAGTGTTAAGGTATTTTGAATTCATATCAATCTTATCTTAAGTGAAAATTGAGCAATGCTTTATAGTATAACTTACTTAGTTTGACTTGAGATTAAATTGTCTCACTTTTCTCTTGTTTGGGGACAAGCAAGGTTTAAGTGTGGGGGAATTTGATGTCAGGTAAAATGTCTATGTTTTTATGTATGTTTTTCTCTTATTTATGTAGTTAAGTATGTAGTATTGTGTGTATGTTTATGTGTTTATGATTCAGTTTATGTGTTTGTGTTATTTTTAGGTAAAAATTGGTGAAGTATGAAGAAAATAAAGAAGATGGTGGTATTTTGAAGGAAAAGCTCACTAGTCGTGAAGGAGTTTACGACTCAGACAAAGATCACGAGTAAAGCAGTGAAGAGTGAAGAAGGAAGTTTACGACTCGGCAGCAGAATCACGTGTCGTGAAGTACATCACGACTCGTGAAGGAGATCACTAGTCGGCATTATGCTCACGAGTCAGGAAGAGATGAAGATCACGACTCGTTAGGAGGCTCACGAGTCGGACACAGATGCTGATTCAAAAACGATGTGTCTTTTGAACCTGAGTTTTCAACCAAGTGTTATGTCCTTTCAGAAGCAATCTTTCGTGACTTATCAAGGGACATATCTGTAGAGAAGATACATATAAATATGGGAGAAAAACTCTGGATTAGGGGATGGAAAAAAATTAAAGAATGTTTTTACTATTTTCTTAAGAACATTTGAATTTTCTGTTTACTTAGTTTTAAAGGATGACCAAAGAGCGAAGCCAAAGGAATAAGAGATTTAACAGAAGGTTTAAATAGAAAGTAAACCCTGGGGAGTGATGCTTTCTTGTCTCTTATTTCGTCTTATTTGTAATTTTGTTTATGGCTAAGTTCTTTGATACATTATAACTATTTAATTTAAGTTGTTATTTATCTACTTATCTTTGTTTATTGAATGTTTATTTTCTTTACGTATGAAGTATGATTTAAGTTTGTTTAAGTGCTTTGATTTGCTTAGTATGCTTGATCACCATATTAAGTATGTTAGTCATTTAATTCACAATGAGAGTTGGAATTATTTGATGGAAAGTTAAATGAATTTACTTAAAGCATTGAATTCACTTAGAGATAAGGAATTCACTTTAAGGGGTTAAAGAATTGGCATAGAACTTCATGATTTTTATTTATCTTTATAATGACATGAGAATGCTTATAGACTCTAAGTAAGAATACTCTTTATTGACAATGAGAATTGCTTTAAAGAATTTTGGCTAAATTCTCCATTCATATCATTCATACAATTGTTAACTAATCAAAGATGAACTTATTTTATTTGGTTATAATGTATGTCCATCCTATCTTTCAAGTAATTTAATATTCAAAATTAACTTAATATAATGTAAGTAGTTTAGTAATTACATTAATTGCATGATCTTTATTTTATTCGTTACCTATCCATCTAGTCTTTGTGAGTTCAATACAAAATTTACCCCGTTCCCTTTGGAACGATACCCTACTCGCTCTATACGCAGTCTAGTGAGACTAAGGGTTCAATTAAATCCCCATCAGTTGTGTTAACTATTTAGCTTAATTTATGAAATTTAATAAACTTAAAATGAGTTGTGGACTGGATGGCTTCGAGAGCTCAGTCCATAAGCGTATATATATATATATATATATATATATATATATATGGACTGGATGGCTCCGAGAGCTCGGTCTATAAATACTGGATTGAATGGCTCCGAGAGCTCTTCCGGTGTATGTGTGAGATCCCACATCGATTGGAGAGGAGAACGAAGCACGCCTTATAAGGGTGTGGATACCTCTCCCTAGTAGACGCGTTTTGGGGCTTCTGACATGGTCTCCAAAGCAGACATGTGGGGTGCCTCAAAATCAAAATCGTGCGTCGCCTAGCTTCGGCACGATCTCTAAAGCAGACGTGTGGAATGACAGGTGGCAAAGCGGACAATATCTGCTAGCGGCAGCGATTCGGGCTGTTACAGTATCTGTGGTACTAAATGATGTGTGTGTGTATATATATAATGCAACTTCCTTTAATCTCATATTTTTCTTATGTAACATGGGCTTATCCTATGATTAAAATATAAAAATCAATTTAGTAACTATCATATTTGTTTGTCTTCGTCATATGCAAGATATTTAAGTGCTTATGTGGTTAAACAAAATAGTTCTAAGCATTACCCTAATATTTTTATATGTATCTGTTTATATATGCAACAATGACTTTCTTAAAAACTTCATTCAGTTCCTCATTATTACTTTCTAATTACATAATGTAAGATAAACAAAATACTTAACAAAATATTAAAATGCATAATTGGATCTTAAATTAGCAATACTCCACCAGCAATGACGTTATTTCTAATAAATCTTACTACTGCCAACATTTGATTCAAAGAAATGCAATAATCCTTAACCAATTTTCAAAGTTAACTCAATAAAGTTTACAGGGATAATTTTATTGGTCACTTACCAATTGAAGTCAGTTTTACTGCATTTTGTCCTTTTTTCATCGATCCCTATGCTCACCGGAACTTGATCGGAGCTTTGCTGGCATGGGACCAAAATCATCTGGAGGTGTCCGGCATTGAGGGGAGTCCAAAAATGGCAGTCACGCGCTCCAACACTCCACCATGGGGTCGAAATCCGCTCACACACCACCTGTTTTCTTCTTTTTTGATCTAGGCATTGTCGGTGTTGGGTGGCGGGGTGGAGGGTATAGGAAGGATCGCCACAGCTTTGAGGACTTTTCGGTGCCCCTCTTGTCGCCATCCGCCGTCGCAGGTCACCGGAGAGAAGAAAGATGAGATATAGCCATGAAAGAGAAAAAAAAATAAAGAGGAAGAGAAACCAGGCGCCGTTGATGGTGGAGGGATGACGGACTGTGGCTGGCGATGGAGAGACCACGGCGGCGTGCCGGTGGTGGCGCCGTTGATCCGATCGTCTCCTGCCTCCGATCCCCGACTCCCTTCTCTCCTCCCTCCTCTTCTCCTCTTTCTCTTCTTTTTATCTCTTTTTTTTATTGTTCTTTTATTATATTTTATGGTTCTAGACAAATCTAGGGATTTTCCCTTCCAAGATATTTTGAGCTCCTTATTATTAGTATTATTATTATTATTGTTATTGTTAATTTAGTTCTTCAAATAATCATTATACTTTTATTTATTTTAATCTCTTATTATAAATTTTATTTTATACTTTATTTAAATTTTAAAAAAATTAAATTATTATCTTAAAAACGTAAAAGTAACGTTAACCGTATCACATTCCTAATATTTTGCCCCTTACAAACCGGTATCAAAGGTATTATTCACCAATTATAATAATCGACCCAAGTTTGGGGCGTTACAATTCTCCCCCTCTCAAAAGAAATTTCGTCCTCGAAATTTATTTGGCTAAACATAATACACAAATACATTTCTCTTTTAACTTGCAATTCGATCTTGAAAAATTTTTGTCTTTCTTTAACATGCTTAAAACTCCGTCTTATATACAGGTTTACATAACTCTCTGCTATTATCTACTTGACCAAATTTAATATTTAACAAGTTGAGGAAGAAAATTCTTGTTTTCCGACTATACTGAAATAGCAGTGGCCATAAGCTAAATTATTACACAAACTTTTGTCAACAATAAGATTACATTCACTTAAAAGAGTTTATTAGTTGCTCTAATCTGTCAGTATTTAGTTGTTACTCATCCATAATATCAATGAAATTCCTTAGCTGATTGGTTTGTGTTCAACAACCAATTCACCATTCATCAAATGGTTTCCAAACATATACAGAGCAGTTTCCAAACTACCAATTCGAAGAAATGGAGAAAGCCAACATCTCCAGAGAAATAAATCTTTCAAAACTAACAGATGGTTCCTTCTTAACATTTGGCATCAACAAATTCTGGCTCCACATCATGTTAAAACTTAAATATAGTATTCCAAAGTCCTATGAGTTACACTTTCTAGATTAATGCAACTCCCAATTCAACCAGTGAATCTAAAAGGCATAGCATCTCATCCTTTACAAGCAGCAGCTTTTTGTCCAACCTAGTTTACTCTTTTCTTTTCTGCATATCACATTCATAAAAACTCCTCTTTTCATGTCTAGGAAAATCATTTAACAATCAAGAGAAAATTTTTAAATAACTACTAGCAGAACATACATGATTATTATCTCATCTCTCTCTCATAGGTATAACCTTGTATGAACTATCATTAACTTCTAGTCAAAATTATCGATATGATATTGTATCAACATTAAATTCATCATTATAACAAGGTCTTGCCTCCCAAACATCTCTCTTTTACTACTTAATGGCATGTACACTTACATTCCCTTCACTTATTTTCCTTAACAACTACTCACTGCAACTAGTCCTAATCCATATCATCCTCTTATGAACACATCCCATCCATCGTCATTAGGTGATCTGTCAGTTTTCTTTCAATTGAGGCATACACATAAAAGTTTTTTATACTATCATGAATGATTGAATAATGCTGATGCAATGTATGCAATGTTATGCAAATGCATATTTCACGTAAAAACAATGCATATTGCCCAACCCCATGCTAAAATGTGTAACGCATTGCCCTCAATATCAAGGTCACCTACAGGTAAACAACGGGCCACAACCTCCATCTTAACTAAATCATATTATCCTATGCCCAGAAATGCCTAAATCGGGCTCTAATACCACTAAATATAATGTAACAGCCCGGATCGCCGTCGCTAGTAGATATTGTCCGCTTTGCCACCTGTCACTCCACACATCTGCTTTAGAGACTGTACCGGAGCTAGGCGACGCACGGTTTTGCTTTTGAGGCACCCCACATGTTTGTTTTGGAGACCATGCTGGAGGCCCAAAACGCGTCTACTAGGGAGAGGTATCCACACCCTTATAAGGCGTGCTTCGTTCTCCTCTCCAACTGATGTGGGATCTCACAATTCACCCCCCTTAGGACCCAACGTCCTCGCTGGCACACCAATCTGGCACCGGCTCTGATACCAAATGTAACAGCTCGGATCGTCGTCGCTAGCAGATACTGTCCACTTGTCACTCCACACATCTGCTTTAGAGATCGTGCCGGAGCTAGGCGACGCATGGTTTTACTTTTGAGGCACCCCATATGTCTGCTTTGGAGACCATACCGAAGGCCCCAAAATGCGTCTACTAAGGAGAGGTATCCACACCCTTATAAGGCATGCTTCATTCTCCTCTCCAACTGATGTGGGATTTCACAATAACAGCAAACTTGCCCTTTCAAATTCACTCATTCCATATGGCATGTACATAGGTTACTTGTAACAATTTCTTCGCTTGCATACCCTCTCTGATCTTAGGATCGCCTAAACCGATGCTCTGATACCATTAAATGTAATGTCTCCTTAACTAAATTTAAGACCTATACTATTCATTAATACCTTTGTAAATAATAAGTTATTTTAATTTTAACAAAAAATTTGCAATATAATGGCTTAATTTTCCTTAATTTCCATAACTGTAAAAGTCAAATTGCACTCCCAATAATATTCCTCCTACTCCCAGACTTCAATCAACAACTCACAGCACTTCTATAATCTCAATTCATTATACACATACACACACAACTAATACATACTATAATCATTTGCAATCCTCAAACTCATATAATAAGTTAATATTACATGCCAAAATTCTCATTTCTATCATAATAAGTTACATATAATTACAAAGCAAAGTCCAAAATCATGGTATTCTATGTACATGTCATTTCTTTCTTCAATTCTCATCTTTTGGCACCTGTCCATGTGCGCAATCATAAAACTACACGCTAAGTAAATATAATTGCTTAGTGATGGATACATTTATAAAGAATTTCAACTAATTTAATTTGTGCATTTAATTTAATTTAACCACTATTATTTATTATACTTTTATAACTTCATAAATTCATAATTTATTCATTTCATTTCTAATTACTCATTAAATAGTCTAAAAACTTTTCTTTCTTATTTAATTTCAATAATTTACCAGTCAAAGTAAAAATTTACCATTTTATCCCTACAGTTGACTTTTCCTGTTATGTAGATCAATTTTGACCTTCGGTTGACTTTTTCATATTATTCATTTTAACTCCAATTTCGACTCAGTAAATTTCTTCCGACACCAAATTAACTTTAATTTCATAAATTATCATTTAGTCCTTGAAAATTTTTTTTAAGTGTAAAATTACCGTTTGATCCCTCTAATTTTCCTTATTTATAAATTTTTGCCCTTTTTATTCAAATGAATTATTTTATTCCTTTTAATTATGTTTTACCGGCAATTGACTATTTTGCCCTTCATTGGATGTAAAATTATATTTTTACCCTTGTTAAATATATATACTTCATTTTATATCATTTTTGTTCATATTTTCACTATTTCTAAAGCTAAAATTTTTCTTTTTACACAGTTTTATTCAAAATTACCATTTTGTTCCTAGTTATTAATAGTAGGAAAATCCATGAACTAGATAAGCGGATAAGCAAATCCAGTCACTGGGAGTGTCCACACTACTTGGGAGTATGCGATTACTCCTCGGACTATCAATAATAAGCCGGCTAGCAGAAGCAGAATAATTAATATTTTTCAGAGCAATAACAGAGTATAATAATACAGAGACAGAACACCGTAGGGTAGTTGCCTCTATGGCTAGCCATACTATCCTAAAGTCCTAGGTTACCCACTAATACTAAGGGCATAACTTTTTATTTATTTTATATCATTATTATATTATTTTTCATGATAACGGTCTTATAGTAACCTACATAGAATTAATTTTCCAATCATTTAAACTTCTCAGTTGTACATTTTTCAAAGATATACAGAATATCATCAAAATATAGCCAAATCATCTGTTTTACTCATATTAGCCATTCAGCCACAATGAAAATTTTTACATTCATAGCCTTTAATCGTTCCTTTTTATACTATATTTATTTTCTTATTTATTTAAAATCAATATAGCAAAATATGCTTAATTTGCACAAGATTTCTCAAAGTATCGCAACTTCCATCATTATGTACTTATATACATATTCACATACCCTTATCATTTTTCATTTTTATCAAGTCCATTATTCTTTTTACATCCTATATTGTCCATATACAACCAAATAAAACATTTAATATTAAGTTACATAATAATTACCTAAAGAATATCATTCGGCCATCACTAGGGTTCCCACTTTTAAATTATTTTCTTCACTAAATGAGTTCATACTAGTTTAATTCACCACAATATCAAGTTATTTCAAATTAATTCATCAATTAACCCTAGTTTACATAGTTACATAATAGAAATTTCAAGGAAAACTCATCAAAAAAATTGAAATTAATTGTAAATTGTATCCACTAACCTTATTTTAGCTTCCTTATCACTTATTCCACCTTGTCTTTGTCTTTTCCTCCTTTGGATTGGCCTTCCTCCTTTTGTTCTTCTTTTGGCCAAAAATACAAGGAAGAAATTTATCAATTTAACTCAACAATTAAAATAATTTAAACACACTACTATACTCCCCTAACCTTACTTTATATGCTATTATAAAATCTCTCTCAAATTCAAGCTCAAACTCATAAAACTATTAAAGTGTTCCTTAGAGATTTTACCTCAAGTATTATGTTTCTTGACCTTCCCTTGCTACAAACTCTTTCCTATGTGAAAGAGCAGTGATTTTCGAGTATGGAGATAAAATTTTAGCTGAAGATGTGGAGAGAAAAAGCTTGAGAAGAAAAAGGAATGGAGGAAAAGAAACCTAGAGAGAATTTCGATTTTGATGAGAAAAAGGGGAGAAGATGGTCGAATTTTCTAGAGATTTTTTGTGTGTTTCTTCCTTATATAGTGTACTAAAAATTTGCAAAAGGAGAGGCCAAGATTTAATGTGTAACTATTTAATCCAATGGCCTCAAAATTTGCCACTTATCACTCATCTAGGGTTTTAGGTTTATCCTGCCATTATGAGCTCACACACACATGATTCTTACACAAAATATCATCTCATATAAAATTTTATTGTTAAATTCCCGAATTTGACCTTCTAATGACCCGATTTCGGTTTTTCACTCCGAATTATGAATCCTAATATCAGATTGCATTGAAATTTTTTTTGAATGTCACTATATATTCAAAAATATATGATAAAAATTTCAGCTTATTCTGACATCGTTTCGATATACTTTTAGTTTCAACGGCCTGTGCGGTCAATTCGAAATTCGAATTTTCAAAATTGTCAGAATTGATATTTTTCAGTTTTTCGTGTGTCACTACACTATGACTAGCATGTATATGAAATTTGAATTCAGTCGGAGGTCTCTAAGGCCTCCAATTTTTTAGTCAAAGTCTTACTCAAACCTACGTTGAGCCGTGAAATTTTTCTTTTTTTGCCATTTTGAAGGTCTATTTGACCTCAATTATCACTCAAATTTTACCACTAGACTCTAGTTAACACGTACTTTCATATTTAAAATTAATCTCACATTATCCGTCGGGTCACCCATTTTCTGATTTTTTTTGTCCAGGCACGTTTAACGGAGTACTCATTACAACCTTTCTATCCTAATCAACTTTAATCACTACTAAACTTATCATAAAATAATTAATCAAGCATAATAATAAATCATGCACAACAAATGAAAATTTAGGAGCGTTATACTATGTACCTTCGGGTATCCATACTTGTACCTTCAGGTACCTATAGTTCCATCCATTATCCACTCCCATAGACGGATAGGCAGGCAAGATATCAAAATGACATAATCTATTATGTGAATAGACGTAGCATGACATAAGAATAGTGATATGTAAAATAACAACATGTTATAGCACATAAATGTATTCTTGAATTTTTATACATGAAAACATAAATATATTTGCTCATTAATTGTAAAAGGACAGTTCGCTTGACGGGTAATATGTAAAGAAAGATTGACATGAAATATGAAGGAAATGAATAGTATGAATCTCACATATGAACACAAATACATGAATATATTCATTTCCTATATATATATATTCACACACATACATACTTATACATGTTACAGATAACATTCCTGATCATGAATGTAAGGTTGTTATTATTTTATCAAGCTTCAATATTGATGTGACTATATTATATCTATCTTGTGTGTTTGGGGATGACTGATGTGAGTAGTTGTTTTAAGTGTTTCCTACAAAGCTTTTTTAGCTTAGAACGGGTGTTAATCGGTGTAGGTGAGAAAGATAGTAATTCTTCACTGAGACAAGCTGCAGTACCAAAGGCCAATAAATGGGGTCGTTTCAAAATATAATTACCTTACATGTATTGTTGCACAAAAGTCATACATATCCATATAAATCATGAACGAAATGTACATAAATGATTATGTAATATAAATGTAACTTCAACATTGTTTTATATGATGCAAGAAATGAAATTTTATAGTATGTAAACATATAAGCTAAAGTAATTATATGTATGTGACTTATCATGAGGGCAACATGTTCTATATGTATAATAACTAGTAATAATCCACCAAATCCAATAAGAATGTTGGAATTGAATGACTTAAGTATTTGACACTTAAGTTACAAATGTCATGCAGGGATTATAGAACCGGTAGGGGTATTACAAAAGTTGCAAGCCATCACTTCAGAAAAATATCCCGGAGGCAAGTCATGTATGAATTAAGAAGGAACCTGAAGTTGATTATATCCTCGTAAACTATGTGTAATCAAAAGATGATTATTAAAAGTCCATGGTCCTTCTTCATTCACTATTTCAATATCAAACTATGAAAAAACTTTAAAAAAAATAAAGTTCAGGTGTCAATTCCTTGATGTGAACTCCTCCCAAAGGTCTCCAAACATTTGTTAAAATATTTCCCATAGATTGAAAATGGATAACTGCCTTTGTGAGAAAATGTCCAACAAGGCATAAATCATAAATTTTTGATTCAGCTCCTTCTTTCTACTTCAACTGCCAACCTTCCTCTTCCGACTCCTTAATAGAAAGATCACTAAAAACTAGTTCTGCAACCATGACTGCAAAGGAAATGAGCAAACGGGCTACAAGAAAAGACAAAAAAAAAAGAAATATATATATATATATATATATATATTTCACTTAGGCAGACCATTACTTCTATATAATTAATTAAATAAAAGCTCCTTTGCATCAATTTTTTTATTTTACTATATAAGTATAAAAAAAATTGAGAGTACAAAGGATTATATGACAAAAAAAAATTGAGAAAAAAATGGTGCAATATAATCATAAAGTTAATTAGTTTAAATTTTGATTTTGAAATATGAAGCAAGTTGACCATACCAGAAAAATTTGAGGGAAACCTTGAAAAAAAAAATTAAAATAGAACCCACTAATTTTGACTAATTTGCAGAAGGAGAACAAATTCAGATAGAATTTTCGATTAGGTCTGCAGTCCAGACTCTCAACCCTTTCTCTGTCATATCCATCCATGGCTAAGTAGCTACCAATATTATTAAAATCGGACCGAATAAAAAATTGATAAGGTTGGAAGTTCATAATTCGATCGGTTCAACCGAATTCAATCGAATTTTTTCTATTTTTAAAATATTATAAATTATTATAATTTTATAAATACTATTGTATAAAAATTAAAAAAATAACCATCAAACATTAATATATGTCACAAATATCCTAATAGTAAGTTACAAAATATAATTTAAATTTTATTATTACAAGTAATTAATTATGAATTTTTGAATATTATATATTAGAAACATAAAAATACAATCATATTATGAAAAAAATTTTCCTTTTTAGATGGAGTACTAATGAAGTAAACACAAAAAATATTAACCTTGCATATATGAGTATAATTATATTTAATTATAATAAATTCAAATAGATAATAAGTATATTAAAATATTAAGTGATAATTTTAAAATTTAAATTACTAATTTTTTTAAAGAAATAAATTATGAAAATTTCATATATATATATATATATATATATATATATATATATATAATGAACCAAATAGATAATAAGTATATTAAATTATTAAGTGATATCTTAAACTTTAAAATACTAATTTTTTTAAATAAATAAATAATAAAAATTTAATATATATATATATATACACACACATATATTTAATTACAATGAACCAAATATATAATAAGTATATTAAATTATAAAGCGACATATTTAAAATTTAAAATATTAATTTTTTTAAATAAATAAATAAATATATATATATATATATATATATATATATGAGGATGAAAAAATACAAAAAAATATAATTTTATGTAATTTTCAGTCAAAAATCTGATTTTATTCGGTTTTTCGGTTTTCGGTTCAATTCGGTTTTTTTCGGTTCAATCCGATTTTTTGTCAATTCGATTTTGTACAGTTGAACCAATCAGTTGGCCTGTCGGTTCGCGGTAAAACCGGTTCAACCGTTCGGTCCGATTTTAATAACCATGGTAGCTACATAAACAAAATCATCCACGTGGACCCACATGATCAAAGGCACGAACTTTACGCGCCTTCTCTCTCTCCAAATCCCAACAAAGTCCCGAGTTTTCAAGAACACTCCACAACCTGAGCTTTCTTTTTCATTTCAGTTCCTTCTCTTCGTTGCCTTTCTCTTATAAAATCAAATTCCCATCTCTTTGATTTACTTGTTACCACGCAAAGATTACTGCTTTAGCTATACCCTTCATTTGAAGGACTTTAAGAAGGAAGTTCACTCGCTTGTAAAGCTGCTTCGATAATGGCAGTGACTACTACTGCTACATCGTTCACTGGCGTTGCCTTCTTTTCGCCTTCTCTTCAGAGCAATAGGAACTCTTTGTTTTCTCCTCACTGTTTATCCTTTCCTTTGAAACGAAGTATTGTCAAGTCGTTTCAATTGAAGAAGAATAGAGCTGTTGGTTACGACAGGATTTCGAAAAATCGAAGGTCTGTCCTCGTTAGATGTGATGGTGATTCTTCTAGTGGAAGGGTGAGTAAGAGTTTTTAAGTAAGGTTTGATTTTTTATTTTTTTCAATTTTTATTTACTTGAATTGCTTGCCTGCTTGGCTTCTCAATATTACCGACAAACAGATTACCCAACAAGAGTTTACTGACATGGCATGGCAAGGAATTGTGTCTTCTCCTGATGTGGCTAAAGAGAATAAGCATCAGATAGTGGAGACTGAGCATTTGATGAAATCCTTGTTGGAGCAGAAGAATGGGCTTGGTCGCAGAATCTTTTCGAAAATTGGGGATGACAATACTCGTCTTCTAGAGGCTACTGATAAGTTTATCCAACGCCAACCTAAGGTTAGTTCCTAATTTGCC
Source organism: Excoecaria agallocha (assembly GCA_037975025.1). NCBI lineage: Eukaryota > Viridiplantae > Streptophyta > Magnoliopsida > Malpighiales > Euphorbiaceae > Excoecaria > Excoecaria agallocha. The sequence continues at coordinate 11,458,298 of CM075816.1, read as the reverse complement.
TTGCTTTTTCTGCTTGTATAACATTTTAGTGCATAAATTAGGGAATTCAAATTTTGGCATCATTGCAGCAAATGGATTGTTTGCTTTTGGAAGTTGGTATACAGCAGTTAGATTGATTAGTCAAATCCTGAATATGAAAGAAATTTCTTGTTAATTCCCTTCTATAAGCATAGTTTTCATTGATTAAATTATCTTGCAACTCTAAATAAAAGTCGAATAGTACCTCATAGTTGCTGTATACCATAGTTGGCATATCAGGTTTTGGGGAGTAAAGAACCCGAGGTTGATGAGACCTCTTGATCCAAAAATGAAAAACAGAAATGTCAGCTCAGACCATCTTACTAGTCAGTCACAACACCTGCTAGCATCCAGTATTTGATTATGTAAAATGCTGAAGACTTTTCAACAAATAATAGGAGTTACTTGAATTAGCAATTTTCAAAATCTTTAACATTGCATATCTTGAAACTTTAATGCAATCTCCTAATTCTTTTTACTCTGTAATTGCACTAGGTTCTCGGTGAATCTGCTGGTTCAATGTTAGGACGTGATTTGGAGGCCTTGATCCAGCGAGCCAGGGAATATAAGAAACAATATGGTGATTCGTTTGTTTCTGTTGAGCATTTGGTTCTTGCATTTGCTCAGGATACACGATTTGGGAAGCAGTTGTTTAAGGATTTTCAGATATCTCTACAAACACTGAAGTCTGCAATAGAATCAATAAGGGGACGCCAATCAGTTATTGATCAAGGTGGAAAATTTCTCCTTAAGCTTCAGTATATGCATATGTAGGACTTTGAAGATATTCTTATGTATTGCACGTCTCTAAAAGGTCAAAGGTTTTAGTCATCAAACTCGAGCCATCTGCCATTACAATGCTGCAGGCAGGGAAATGTTTACTATTCTTGTGCATTGGTTTCCATTCATTTGTATTGTTTAGTTGCATATTTGTTGGCACATGCAACTTAGTTTTATTTGTCGGTTTTGATTGTTTCTAAGTGTTGGAAGCCTTTTATCTGCTGGCGGTGATGGTTCCAAGTGTTGGAATCTTTTTGTGATGTACAAGTCTCTGATTATAAGTTGTTGCAGATCCTGAAGGGAAGTATGAAGCATTGGATAAGTATGGGAAAGATTTGACAGCCATGGCAAAAGCTGGAAAGCTTGACCCTGTTATTGGGAGGGATGATGAGATACGTAGATGCATCCAGATTCTCTCTAGAAGAACCAAGAACAATCCTGTGCTGATTGGTGAACCAGGTGTAGGAAAAACTGCGATTTCTGAAGGGTGAGCACTAAGCAAATGTTGCATGTTTATACATGAAATTGTCGTTAGGATTGAAAAATCCAGATTCCTGGCCATTAGTTAATTAAAGGGTCTTGAACCTTCTCTTCCAACCTTTTCATGGCTTATGTTGTCCGTGTTTCTACCATCTCTTGGTTTACTCTGCATTGACACTGTTAGTGTCCCTTATCTTTTTTCAACTTTCAAATTCAAATAACTGCTTACAGTGGCATAGGTACCCATAGAAAACGTAGAATAGAAGTGATGGAATAATGTCCTGATCATGTGTTAAGTCCTTATTGCATACTTTTTTACACTTTGCTTGAGGTTCTGTCTTCAATGGAAAATTCTAATCATTCTAGCTAGTCTGAGTTCATGCTACTCTGTATATCTTTACTGCTGTGTAGATTATTCTAACCATGAGTTTTGGACAGGCTTGCCCAGAGGATTGTGCAAGGGGATGTACCACAAGCTCTGATGCACAGAAAGGTACATTTCGACTGCACAAGTTCAGATCTGTTTTGCAGAGAACTGTTTGGTTTCTCTTTAACTCCTTCCCTTCCCACCGCCCTTCCCTGAAGTTCGTATTTGTTCTTTATTACGAGGAGGGTACTGTAACCTCTTCGGCCTACTTATGTTTTCAACTTCTGTTTTCAGCTAATATCCCTTGACATGGGTGCACTAATTGCTGGGGCAAAATATCGAGGAGAATTTGAAGATAGGCTAAAGGCTGTACTTAGGGAAGTTTCTGAGTCAGATGGTCAGATTATCCTCTTTATTGATGAGATTCACACAGTTGTTGGGGCAGGTATTATACAAGTTAGATATAAAAACTCTCTCTTTTTTGAACTGAGTTATTGCAAAATTGAATTTTCTTAAACCAAGGAGTATGCATTCATTAAAGATATCAATTAATCTTGTCATACATATGAACTTGAGACGAGATTGTGTGTTAGCACCATGTATGGTGCTACTTGAAATGCAATTTTATTGAAACATTGGTGGTCATAATTGGATGTATATGATGTTTTAGGTGCTACAAATGGTGCGATGGATGCTGGAAATCTCTTGAAGCCTATGCTTGGTAGGGGAGAATTGCGTTTTATTGGTGCAACAACATTGGATGAATATCGAAAATATATTGAGAAGGAGCCAGCATTGGAGCGTCGTTTCCAGCAAGTTTATGTCGATCAACCTACAGTAGAAGATACAATTTCCATACTCCGTGGGTTGTGAGAAAGATATGAACTGCATCATGGTGTACGTATTTCTGACAGTGCACTTGTTGAAGCAGCAATTCTTTCCGATCGTTACATAAGTGGACGATTTTTACCTGACAAAGGTAAAACTAGTGCATGTAGACATATTGCAGCTCCAAGAGTTAGTAGTGGTTTAAGAAATTGTTTTTGGATCGATGCACGTAAATTGCTATAATGCTTATTCAGTCACCAATAGCAAATCATGTGAAAATAAGCATATTTGTATTATTTGATATTCTGATCTTCACTGCATTGGATAAGAAATTCAAAGCATCATACTAGAGAACTATTTGTATTGGAAGGAGATTCAATTGCTACAGGACAAGGTGATGGAAATTTAAAATCAATTACGTACTTTTTTAAAGGTTTCTTTTTGAAATGTTTGTTTTGAGTTGCATATTTTCCATTTATTGCTACAGTCGTGCAAATCATCCTATTAAGCACCTGTAAATCTTATGCACTGCTAATTGTGTTTTTTGAAATTTCAGCTATTGATTTAGTTGATGAAGCAGCTGCAAAATTGAAGATGGAAATCACTTCAAAACCCACGGCCCTTGATGAGATTGACCGTTCAGTATTAAAACTTGAGATGGAGAAGCTATCTCTTAAAAATGATACAGATAGGGCCTCAAAAGATAGGCTGAACCGTCTCGAAGCTGAGTTGTCTCTGTTGAAGAAGAGACAAGCTGAGCTGACAGAGCAGTGGGAGCATGAGAAGACTGTCATGACACGCATTCAGTCAATTAAGGAAGAGGTATTGCGATTGTAATTACAACTACTTGATCGCTTTTAACAACTAATAATCGTTAGTTCATGGTATGTTTCTTAAATCAGTATGAAGTTAGTTACCGAGCTCAACAAAATGACTTGTGTGACCAGGAACCTGAAAACGAATGACAGAGCTGACATTTGGACTCAGAAACAGACATTATGATTAGAGCATTGTGGGTATAACCTTTTTTTGTTTTCATTGCAGATTGACAGGGTAAATCTTGAGATTCAGCAGGCTGAGCGTGAGTATGATCTCAATCGCGCTGCTGAATTGAAGTATGGTAGCTTGAACTCTTTGCAACGGCAACTTGTAAGTGCTGAGAAAGAGCTAGATGAGTATATGAGCTCTGGAAAATCCATGCTGAGAGAAGAAGTTAAAGGAGATGATATTGCCGAAGTTGTCAGTAAGTGGACTGGTATTCCTCTGTCCAAGCTCAAACAATCAGAAAGAGAGAAGCTGCTACATCTGGAGGAAGAGTTGCATAAACGGGTAGTAGGCCAGGATCCAGCTGTTAAATCAGTTGCTGAGGCAATTCAGAGATCTCGTGCTGGTCTTTCTGATCCTCGGCGCCCAATAGCTAGCTTCATGTTTATGGGTCCAACTGGTGTTGGGAAAACAGAATTAGCCAAAGCATTAGCTTCTTACATGTTCAATACTGAAGAAGCCCTCGTAAGAATTGACATGAGTGAATACATGGAAAAGCATGCAGTTTCACGGTTGATAGGCTTGAGGAAGGGGGACAGTTGACAGAGACAGTTCGCAGGAGGCCTTATGCAGTTATTCTTTTTGATGAAATAGAAAAGGCCCATGCTGATGTGTTTAATGTCTTCCTTCAGATTTTAGATGACGGTAGAGTGACTGATTCACAGGGCCAAACTGTTAGTTTCACTAACACTGTCCTAATTATGACTTCCAATGTGGGTTCACAATATATACTAGACACAGATGATGACGTGCCAAAGGAAGTTGCTTATGAATCTATCAAGCAGAGGGTGATGGCAGCTGCTAGAGCAATCTTGCGACCTGAGTTCATGAACAGGGTTGATGAATACATAGTTTTCCAGCCGCTGGACCGCAATCAGATAAACAGTATCGTGAGATTACAGGTAAGATTGCTTTTACCTTGAAGTATATATGGTGCTAATTATTTTAGTTTACTCAATTTGTTTTTCAGTATTTGGGAATTTTTGGGATAGAAGTCAATGACTGAGCATCTGAAATTCTATTGATCTACCAATGTTAAATCTTATAAAAAACGCCTAAATGATGCAAAATATCCAAACTTGTTCATTTTGGTAATCTTACACCAATTTTGATAGTTAGATGCAATGTTATCAAAGTACCAGAAAGAGTAACAATTTTTTTTTTAATTGCTCTGCCTCTTTCAATTTGCTCTCTTTGACAATTTGTTTCTTTTTGTTCTCTTTCTTTGACTTTTTTTTTAATTGCCCTCTGTTTCTTTCTTTTTGATAATATATGTCGAGATAGGATTATCAACTATTATATAGCTGAAACATTGAACTAATTATTAAAATTAGGTTAAAATGGCCAAATATTGATTGGATTGGATAATAGTTGCGTAAACATGTAAAAGATTTGGAGATTTCATGTGATTATGCTTCCTGGAATTCTATTATGGTGTAACGCGCATGTATAACTGATTCTAACCTTCTATTTGTTTGTGTGAAACAGTTGGAACGTGTGCAACAAAGGATTGCGGATCGGAAGATAAAGGTTCAGGTGAGCGAGGCTGCTGTGGAGCTTTTAGGGAGTCTTGGTTATGATCCCAACTATGGAGCTAGACCAGTAAAGCGGGTAATTCAGCAGTATGTTGAAAATGAACTTGCCAAGGGTATCTTAAGAGGAGAATTCAAGGATGAGGACACTATTTTAGCGGACACAGAGGTTACAGCTTTTTCCAATGGGCAGCTTCCCCAGCACAAGCTAGTCTTCAAGCGGCTTGAAGTTGATGCCGATAATAAAGCCGCAGAAAGCCAAGCTGTTTCGCAGGCTTTCTGAGTGTTTTTTTTACTTTCGTGAAACTGAGCATGTTTTAGACAGGTATAGCAAGGAAGATTTAAGGCTGATACAGAATCAAATTTTCTTGTACAATGTTTGAGTTGCAGAAAATGTAAAGCCTCTTTGCCTCAAGGTATATTTTTGTCCATTGTTGGAGCATTTTACTGGTTTAGCTTTGCTTATGGAGGAATCATTTTTATTGAAGCCTTGAACCGGGATATGTCCGTGATAAATGAGGGTCAATGAGATAAATCTGATATTCTTTTATCTTCACTATGAATACTACGACGATGCAGAACCCTAGCTTATGTGAATGATTCATCACATTTCAGCAAAATCAAGGTCCTGGTGTTGGGAATCAAATGTTTGCAAGGCAATTCATCCAAAATTTGTTTTCCTTCGTCTATCTTTTTGCAATATCTTTTACTCAATAACTAATTATTAGGAGAACGATCATTGCTGCCCATGATCTAGGGGCAGATCTAGAATGAAGAAATGGGAGGATTAGTGTTGTGGGGGGATTTTTGTGAGGGCCAAGTCGAAAAATATAAGAACCTTTTAATTAAATATAAAATTTATATTAAATTTTGGTTCGAAAAGGAATTTTGGGTCATCACCTATACTTGGTGATGTTCTTACTAGGCATTTATTTCAACATACTTGAAGCTGCCTTCCAGGTTGAGATACAGAGACCGGGACTTAAAAGAGGGACAAGTGGCGGTATCAACATACATAATCAATCCAGGCACCAAATGTCACTATGCTTGGTTCACAACCCAATTTTGAGGATTTTCCCAAAAGTTGAGAATCCAAAACCCAGAAAAGCCCAAGGAAACAACAGCGTCATAATACTTCATTCTTGCAAGGTAAGATAAGAAAATACTAAATTGCTTAATAGAGGGCAAGGAATCTATATGAAGCATTTTGATAGATAAGAAACTAATAAACTGCTGCATAAAAGGTTCTATTTACTCTTCCAAGTTAAGGTTATTTGCACGAGGTTGCTACATTTTGATAGTCTAATTGTTGCTCATTGACAATTTCAGAATAACAGACACTGTACAAGATGAAGTGAGTTATGTAATGAATAATTAACCTACAAGGGGATACAAACAGGCTATTGTACATTGAGTAATACAACTACATACGAATATCTCACAATTGTTCATGGGCGTATCTTTCATTATGATGTGATTTTACTCCTCTGACGCCAGTCCCATGAACAAGGTAAATATTTGGTTATAGTCTACGGCGAGCAAAGAACCTGTTTCTTTTTGTTGAAACCTTTCGAAGGTTCTGAAGCATCAATGACCTTGTCTTGCCATCAGGTTTTAGACCCCTCCTCCGCATTTTCATGTATAGCTTCTTAGCAGAATCAACCTTGCCTCTTAAGCACATTCCCTGAATGACAGCATTGTAGAGAGACACATCTGGTGCGACTTGCTGAAATAAAAGAAAATCAAGTTTTCAATATTTGGATAGTTGGGCCACAACATAATTGAAATTGGTCTTCCCAGGAGACTCTATGAATCAAGCACACAATCAACTGATAATTCACTGATGTAAAATCTACACATTATTTATTTTGACAGACAACGTATGAGAACCTGAACATCCAGACAGTACGTAGCTCTATTAAAGTCAGTCACATGAGTAAGAAAATTTATTTGTTCCATTTCAGTTGATCATCAGGTCATCTAATCTGAAGACAGAATTAGCACTCTAATAATGCAAGTGCAAATATGCATGGAGGAAATGAGCAAAGTTGTGATTTCTTTTTCATCTAGAAAGGTATTTGACATATCAACAGGGAAGTTTTCCTTGGATATAAAATTGTTAACGACAATTAACTCGGTGAAATATTTTTCCAATTTGTATCTCCTTAAGTTCACATGAGAATTTCAAGAAACCATATGCGTGAAGCATTTATAAAACTGGCTACATCAATCTTATCAAATTATTATTTAAAATCATATTTGAATATTAATTTACTTGAAGAAATATATCACAAGAATTATAATGCCCAAAAATGAATCTACCTCGAGAATTTCTTCCACTTCTCTCCAAAGGGATGCCCAAATGCAACTTCTTATCAATGACAGGTAGGTAAATGTGTCTGGAGGACACTGCTGATGAGCCATGCGCTCATAAACTTGCAATGCAACCTCCGGCTTTCTTGCAACCTCACAAGCAACAATAACAAGATTGTAAGATGTGGTGGAGACTGGCAGTTCTGATGCTTCTAGCTGCCACAATAGCTGAAGAGCTTTATCCCATAAACCAAGCTTCTGGCAACACAATAAAGCAGTGTTATACAGATGCTCGTTGATTTGAGAGCTTTTTTCCCTTTTTATTTTCTCAAACAGCTGAAGAGCATCTACAAGCTGGTTAGCCCTGTATAGCCCATTAAGCAATGCATTCCATGTATATGTATCAGGCGTATGACCCAAAGATTCAGCTATTTTAAAGACCTTAAATGCTAGTTTGTATTCTCCAGCTTTTCCAAGTGAATTCATCATGGCATTGCATGCAATAAGATTTGGCTTCAGCTCGTGATTCAACATATTTTGGAAAATTTTTAGACCTAACTCCCACTCTCCCTCCTTTGTACATGCTCCAATTACAGCATGCAATGTATCATCTCTTGGTCTAATTCCATTTTGATCCATCTCCCTGTAAGCATCAAGGGCCAGCTCATTTTGGCCACAACGCACAAAAATGCTAATTAACAGTGAGTAAGTAACTTGCGTTCCGTGATGGCCTTTTTCTTTCATACATCTCCATATTCTCTGTGTTTCGACCCAATTGTTCTCTCTTCCACAGACAGATATCATTGTGTTATAAACAATAACATCAAAATCATTCTTTTCGGGCGAAAATCCTCCTAAATCAGCAAAGAAATTAAGGGAAGAATCAAAACCCTCCATATCAGCTACTGTTCTTAGTATTAGTGTATACGTATGTCCTGTCAAAATCTCATTTCTCTTCATAAACTGAAATACTTTCATTGCGTGGTTAAGTTGTTTATTTCTTAAGAGGCAAGAAACAAGAGAATTACAAGCATGTACATTAGGTTGTAGCTCTGAGAATTCCATGGACCTAAACAATTCTAGTGCGCTTCTAACCTTGTTGGACCTACTCAGTATCAAAATCCTTCTTGATAACTCTTCTTCATCTGTTTCCTTTAAAAGATGTACTCTAATTTCATCAAAAGTATCTGTATTTGTCGAAATCACTACAGGCTGAAGAGTACTTTCAGAATCACTATTAGGCCTGCGGTGAACTATCAGATTTCCCCAAGGAGGCGAATAATGTCCAGAAGAATCCAACTCTAGTTCACCATTTCCTCCATGAATGACATCTGTCTCTTCATTTTCCTCAGAGACGAACCCAGATTCATTTCCAGCAACCGAATTCAATGTAGCTAGTGAATTTCCCATTTTAATGGATCCACAGTGCAAACTCAATTCGGTTAGTTTCATCTGTACACATCCAAACCACGAATACCCGTTCATGGAGGTGGAAGTCAAATTAATCCCACAAATTCTGGCAACACTTCTATTCATTTTCGTAGATGAAGTTGTCCCAAAACTACAACCATAACTTTTACAAAATACCCCATCTCCAAAATTACTAGGCATATACAAATTATTGTGGTAAGCAAAAACCTTCCACTTCAAATTAACGGAAACCAAATTGCCCACTACTTCCCTCATAATCGGACTTCAAGTAGAGATTAAAAAAAAAGACTGTGATATAGCTATTCAATCTAATGTAGAAGAACCGTACCCATACATAAAGCATTATCCTGAACAAGGAAACTACACATTTTCTTTCTTCACAAAGCCTAATCAACTGCTTCGAACGAGTGAAAATAGAGCATCATACCCCAAAAAAAATATTTGATGCCGGAAACAGAAGAACAGTATTGAAATTATCAGAGGTGGATTCTTTTTGTATATCATCAAGAGAAAAATTTCGAAATAGGCAGCCTACCTGTGAAAAGTTTGGATTTTTGGAGGGGAAAGAGGAAGTTTAGAGCAACTGCACATAAGATTTTTCGAAGGTAGCCAACCGCAACGGACGGCATTTTATCTCTTAAATGCAAACGGCGCGTTTAATAGGGCATATCCAATTAAGAAAATGGTAAACCGTAAAACGAATATATGCCCCGTCAAGGCCGACCCTTAAAAGATAAGTGGGCCGGTCCAATTAAGGAAATGGTAAACGAATATATGACCCGTCAAAGCCGACCCGTAAAAGATAAGTGGGCCGTTCCCAGAGAGAATGCAAAAACCCTAATGGCCTAATCTCATATCGTATATAAATGCCAACTAACTAACACAGACTCAGAAACCCTAGTGCGAGACACAGCTAATCTTTACAAAGCTACTACAGCCTCTTCTCTGTGTCTCTGCAAACATGGCGACCGCTAAGACTGTTAAGGATGTATCACCTCATGAGTTCGTCAAGGCTTATGCTGCTCACCTCAAGCGATCTGGCAAGGTAAAATTGATATTGCAGTTCAAAATTACAAAGTTGTGTTCGTTTTATCGTTTCTATGGATATTATTATTGTTTTTCTAATTCTTTTTGTAATTAGATCTGTTTCTTGATATTGGGTGTTGTTTTGGAAGGGGTTGTACTTAGGATCGTATTGTTTAGTGCCTGATTAAATTTTACAGCATGTCAGTTCACTAGCGAAATTCATGTGAGTCTTTTTGTTTTATTTTTTGTTGAAAAATACCATTCTATTGGTAGGAAGAACTAGATTCATGATACTGCATTAAGGGGGAGGAAAATTAGCTGCTCCAGACACTTCTTACGATAGCCAGAGAAGGAAAATTAGCCAAAGAGATGAGATCTGCCTTAAGCAAAGGAGCCATTTATGATAAGACCTGAGTTAAGAACACCTGCCTTAGCCTTAATAAATCTAAAACTACATGCATTTGAGGCATTATCTCCAAAGGCCTAAAGATTAAAGAGATGTTCAATTTGTTAATAGGTGAGGAGTACTAGAAGCTGGATTAGCTTTCGAGGGAAATATTGATTTCCATTAAACTTAGAAGTTAACTCTTTGCATTTAAAAAAATCTTTTTTTTTTTTTTGTTGATTGTTGTTTCTGGATGAGCTTTTTGTAGTGTTCATTGCTGTGTTGCTGTTACTGGCTATATTTTGATCATGGTGACTGAATTTTAACGAGATAAGGAATTATGAAGTATGCGTACCTTATTTAAAGTTTTATTCACCCTTTTTCTTATTTTATGTTACAGATCGAGTTACCCCCATGGACTGATATTGTGAAGACTGGGACTCTAAAGGAGCTTGCACCTTATGATCCTGATTGGTACTATGTCAGGGCTGGTGAGTCTCCCATCTTCCTATAGATAAGTGTGTGTACTTTCTATGTCTGCTTGTAATCTTTATTCAGTGCTGAAATTTTTTGATTGTGTCGTTGATTTTACCCTTTGGGTTGCAGCCTCAATGGCAAGAAAGATTTACTTGAGGGGAGGCCTTGGTGTGGGTGCTTTCCGTAGGATTTATGGAGGAAGCAAGAGGAATGGGAGTCGTCCACCCCATTTTGGCAAGAGCAGTGGAGCTATTGCTCGCCACATCCTTCAGCAATTGCAGAACATGAACATCGTTGACATTGACCCAAAGGGGTAAGCTTAGTATTCCCTAGGCCTTGATTTTCCACATGTCCGTCAATATTGTTCAGATAAGGGTCCATACGCTTTTTTAATTTTGCTACCTGTCTTATCCTCTATTTCCAATGATTAATTTTCTACATATGTGATTTTTTTGTTCATTGTATATGTGTTTTTTCTGTTGTATTAGTGGGAGGAGAATCACTTCAAGCGGCCAGCGGGATCTTGACCAAGTGGCTGGGCGTATTGTTGTTGCCCCTTGATCAAAAAAAGTTGGATGACCTCGGAAAGAGACTTTTGATTTGGATAGTATTAGTTTTCTGTTTCTGTTAGAGAGATGTTACCGTACCACCAGATTGCATGTTATTAAATTTTTGGTTCCCAACTGTCCAAGTGTTTTTTAAAATGAACATGTTTTCTGTTCTGTATGCTTTTTATTAATGACAATTTTTTGGTTTACCCTATGTTTTGGCATTGCCTTTTTGGTATGAAATGGAAATTCTGTTGTTAATTTGATGCTTTTAGGCTTTAGTTGTTTATACATGATGGTACATATGTAAATGGCTATTGTGAGGAAATAGAGGTTATGCTCTCA